>PVKP010003735.1:0-105088 GCA_004027715.1 Plecturocebus donacophilus
GTGAGACCTGTGCTTGGTCAACCAAGCAACCATGATCCTGCAACCCATGGTGCCAATCCTACACATTTCTTGGGTTGTTGCGGCTGAGGACAGCTAGTTTACTTGTCTGGACTTAAAGGATGCTTTTTTCAGCATTAGGCTAGCTCCTGAAAGTTAAAAGCTATTTGCTTTGCAATGGGAAAATCCAGGAATAAGTGCTACCATCCAGTACACTTGGATCCGGCTACTCCAGGGGTTCAAAAACTCTCCCACCATCTTCCGGGAGGTACTAGTCCAGGATCTCCAGAAGTTTCCTGCCAAGAGTCTAGGCTTACATGCTGCTCTGATATGCTGATTACCTTTTATTAAGACACCCCACGGCAGTCGGGTGCACTAGGAGAACAGAGGCCTTACATTGGCACCAGGAGGACTGTGGGTATAAAGTGTCCAAGAAAAAAACCCAGATCTGCAGGTAGCAGGTGTGATATCTGGGATGCACTATTCGACAACAGGAGTGCAGCCTAGGGGCAGAAAGGAAACAGGTCATCTGCAACCTGCTGGAACCCAAAACCAGACGTCAGGTAAGAGAATTCTTGGGAGCTGTGGGCTTCTGTAGACAGTGGATCCTGAACTTGGCAGTACTGGCCAAACCCCTGTATGAAGTCACAAAGCAGTGAGAGAAGGAACCCTTTGAATTGGGACCCCAGCATCTGCAGACTTTCCACAACCAGAAAGGAAAACTTATGTCTGCTCTGGCACTGGGATTACCTGACTGACAAAGCCCTTTACATTACATGTATCAGAAAAGAAAAAGATGGCCATTATAGTGCTAACCCAGACTGGGATCTTAGCCAAGGCTGATGGCCTAGCTCTCTCAACAGCTAGATGGAGTTTCCAAGGGCTGGCCTCCATGCCTAAGAGCTCTAGTGGCAACTGCCTTGTCAGCCCAAGAAGCAGATAAGCTGACTCTGAGGCGGAATCTGAACATAAAGGCCCCTCATGCAGTGGTGACTCTAAAGAATATCAAGGGACATCACTGGCTGACAAATGCAAGGCTAAGTACCAGATCTCGCTTTCTGAAGACTCCTCACATCACCATTGAGGTCTGTAACACCTTAAACCCTGCTACCCTGCTCCCAATGTTGGAGAGACCAGTGAAACATGATGGTATTGAGGTATTGGACTCAGGCTATTCTAGCAGGCCTAATCTCTGGGACCACCTTTTACACCTACTGATTGGGAGCTATACTCAGATGGAAGCAGTTTCAGAGAGAGGTGTGTGGGGTATGCAGTAGTAATCTTGGATACTGTTGTTGAAGCTAAATCACTGCTGCAAGGAACCTCAGCCCAGAAAGCTGAACGTACTGCCTTAACATGAGCCTTGGAGCTGAGTGAAGGTAAGACAGTGAACATCTATACCAACTCTGGGTATGCCTTTCTAACCCTCCAGGTACATGGGGCATTATATAAATAAAAAGGATTCTTAAACTCAGGGGGAAAAGAAATAAAGTATCGGCAGGAAATTCTACAGCTATTAGAGGCTGTCCGAAAGCCCCAATGAGTGGCAGTCATGCACTGCCGGGGACACCAACAGGCTTCCACCTCTGTTGCTCTGGGAAGCTCCCCAGCTGACTCAGAAGCTCAAAAAGCAGCATCTACTCCCTAACGAGCAGCAGTAACAGCCCCGCTAATCCCCCGAGTGCCTGATTTGGTGCCTACCTATTCTAAGTAGGAAAGAGATTTTTTTCAGAATGAAGGTGGACAGGCAATAAAGAAAGGGTGGATCCAGCTACCAGATGGAAAAATAACAGTGCTGCAGTTGTTGAGCACTGCTGTTGTGCAAGCTGTACATGAGACTACCCATTTGGGCCAAGAATCTCTCAAAAAGTTGATAGGCCAATACTTCTACATTTCACATTTGTCGACGGCTCTAGCAAAGGCAGTGTCACAGTGATGTGTCACCTGCTAACAACACAATGAAAAGCAGTGTGCAATGATCCCACCTGGCATACAGTCTTACGGAGCAGCTCCCTTTGAGGATCTCCAAGTGGACTTCACTGAAATGCCCAAGTGTAGAGGTCATAAGTGTTTTCTAGTTCTGGCATGTACATATTCTGTGTGGGTAGAAGCGTTCCCAACTCAAACCAAGAAAGCCTGTGGAGTAACCCATGTTCTTCTCCGAGATCTCATTCCTAGGTTTGGACTGCCCTTGTGCATTGGCTCAGACAATGGGCTGGCTTTCGTAGCCGACTTGGTTATTAAGACAGAAACAGTGTTAGGGATCACTTGAAAACTGCATGCTGCCTATCGACCACAAAGTACCAGAAAGGTGGAGCGAATGAATTGAACAATCAAAAATAGTTTAGGGAAAGTGTGCCAGGAGACAGGATTAAAGTGGGTACAGGCACTTCCCATGGTGTTGTTTAAAATTAGATGCACCCCTTCCAAGAAAACAGGGTACTCCCCTTATGAGATGCTATACCATAGAGCCCCTCCTATACTATGGGGATTCCCAGGAACTCCTCAGGAGCTAGATGAGATTGAACTGCAGAGACAGCTACAGGCCTTAGGAAAAGTCATCCAAACCATCTCAGCCTGGGTTAATGAAAGGTGGCCAATGAGTGTATTCTCCCCAGTTCACCCTTTTTCGCCAGGTGATCCAATGTGGATAAAGGATTGGAATGCCACCCCTTTGAAGCCCCAGGGGAAAGAACACCTGATGGTAATCCTGACCACGCCCACAGCTGTGAAAGTGGAGGGAATACCAGCTTGGATTCATCACAGCCAAGTAAAACTTGCAGAGGCTGAAACTTGGGAATTGAGACCAGACCCAGACAACAACTGCAAGATCACCTTGAGGAAGATGACAAGCCTTGCCCCAGTTATACCCCAGAAGCTGACAGGTCCACACATAGCCGAATCATGAGGAAACTCATCATGGGACTCATTTTCCTTGGAACCTGGACTCATGTAGTAAGAATCTTACCTGATTTTGGAGACTGTTCTCAGTGTATACATCAAGTCACCGAGGTAGGGCAAAAAATCGCTACCGTCCTTTGGTTCTATAGCTATCATGAATGTACAGGGACTCAAAAAGCAACTTGTTTATACAATTTCACCCAATATAAGGTATATAGTCTCGAGGATGGACAGTCAGATGTCTGAGATGATCCATCAGAACCCCCCATGAGTATAACTTTTGAGGTAAAACGCTTAACAACTGTGGCATGGAAAATTTCAAGTAAGTTAATTGCTAGAACACAGTAGAAAGAAATCCCCAGGCAGGTTGTCATAAAATCCGATGCTTGTGTGACCATGAATGAGAAATGTGGTTCTCTTGGTTGGGAGCAGAATTATGCAGCAGAACATAAGCAGGTTGGTTTAGTGACTGTATTGGTCATGTGTTATCTAGGCTACTTGGAAAAATGACTAAAGTGATCCTGTCCAACTTATGGAGGGAAGAAGTAGTGCTCCCTGGAGTAATGTTCTCTGTATCTCTGGACATTGCAATCCATTAGAGTTAGTAATTACAAATCCACAGGATCCCCAGTGGAAAAAAGGAGAACATGTAGTGTTAGGAATTGATGGAAGGTACTGAATCCATGACTAATATATTAATTCAAGGGGAGATCCAGAGAAGTACTCCCAGCCCGATGCCAGTGTATCAGACTTCTTATGATGAGTTAAATGAACAGGCCCCAGAACTCCCAGAGAAGACAAAAAACTTGTTCCTCCAATTAGCTGAAAATGTGGCCCACTCACTTAATGTTACTTCTTGTTATGTGTGCTGAGGAACTACAATGAGAGACCGGTGACCATGGGAAGCCCAGGAGTTAATGCCCTCTGATCCTGTCCCTGACCTAATCTTGGTCCAAACCAACAGCTTCTGAGTCCTGAAAGTTTAAATTATTGGACAGTATTGCCTAGCCAGAGAGGGAATGGTAGGAAAGCTTAGTTGCCTGGGATGGTGATTATACAAGGAAACAGTGGATACAGTCACTTGGTGGAGTTCAAACCACACAGAGCAGAAGCCTCTCCTTAAATTTCCTAAATTGCAGGATGCATGGAATCATCTCGGGCTTTGTTGAGATTGGACAGCCCCAGCTGGGTTGTATTGGATATGTGGGCACAGAGCATATGTGCAGCTGCCTGAAAAATGGACCAGCACCTTGTTTGCTTATTTCAAACTTGCTTTTGACTTAAAATGTATTATATTTAGATTTAAACTTAAATCCTCAATTCGAATGTAAAATCATGAAAGCAAAGACTGTCTTTTATTTATTGCCATAGCCTCAGGGTCAAATGTTTGATAAATATATATTGAATTTGATTAATTATACCAATGAGAAAGTTTGAATAAATGAAGTGAAAAAATTCAGATAATAGTATCAAACTTTACACTTTGCTTTTGTAGTCATAGCTTTCGTACTTGAGATTTTATATGTATAATGGCACCATAGTTATTCTACAATTCCCATAAAATTAAACCTCTAGATGTAGAAAAATAAAGGCCACAGTGAAAGTAATGGGTCATGTCCACTTTTAATAGAAATTATTGAATGTGTCCACCCTGTGATGGTTTTTATCTCTCTTTATAGTTAGAAAATACATAGAGTGTTACAATAAAGTAAGAAATGGTTTAAATTGTCGAGCTAAAGGCTAGCTTTTTATTCTGTGATTCTTTATTTTATCACAATGACACAACATAAAGTTCAAGGCATATAATGGGGTGAGAAGAAGAAAGTCTTCCAAATACCTGGCAGGCATATCTTTCAATTTAATTCACCTGTCAGCCCAGGCAATGGTGAGTGAACCAATTATTGGCAGTCTTGTACCATAGTTACTTTCAGATTCTTACTCTCTTCCTGTCTACATAGAATAAGTCACCAAATCACTCTCCACTCTGTCTCCTTGGAATTCTTTCTGAGATTTTTAGAGTAAAAATCTCGATCAGAACAAAGTGGTGTGTCACTTTTCTCCCCTTTTGATAAGGACAGATATTTAATCTTAGTAGCATTGAAAAATAATCTTTTTAGCTCAAGTACTTTATCAATTTTATTATAAATGAGAGGCAATCTACCTATGTTTGTATCATTCATCATAATGAAATAATCATCTCATTTGTTTTACTTCGTAAGACAGAAAGCAAGCAAGCAAAGAAGAAAGAAAAGAGGCTGAGAGGCTTAGAGGAAACAGGAATTATTTTTCTGAGTCAGCCATTTTTCTTTCTCTGTGACGAATAATGTGTTTGCTGTTTCTATTGTCTACCACAGCACTTGGGATGGACAAGCTCATGTAGAGGCTCAGCTCATTAAAGATGTGTGCATTGAGCATGTTCAAGGATAGATAAAATCAGAACTGAGACTTGAGTGTTAAAAGACAATTTTCAAACAAGGTAAATGTTACGACTTTCATACAGATATAAAAATAATCATATGTTAAAGATATTTAAATAACTCACTAATGAGGGAACTGGTAAGGTGTTATAGCCAGTTCAAAGGAGACTGCAAGGACAGACACACTTATAGACCAGAATACTAAAATGAATATACAAATGGACACAAAGATGGTAGTTCCTGGGTGAAGGTTTCTACTTTCCCTCTCTCTTTCTCTCTTTCTCTAAATGTATATCTCTCTATATATATACACATATATAGATATCTATATATATATATCTATAGATATATCTATATATAGATATATAGATATATATATCTATATATAGATATATAGATATATAGATATATATATATCTTTCTCTATATATATATATATCTTTCTCTATATATATACACACATATATATAGATATATATATCTTTCTCTCTCTATATATATATGTGTGTGTGTGTGTATATATATATATATATATATAGAGAGAGAGAGAGAGAGAGAGAGAGAGAAAGAAGAAACCTTCACCCAGGAACTACCATCTTTGTGTCCATTTGTACACTCATTTGAGCACTCCTATATATATACACATATACATACACACACATATACACATGTGTGTATATATATATGTGTATATATATACATATATACACATACACATATACATATATACATGAACACACATGTACATATATATACATATACACATGTATATATGTATATGTGTGTATATGTATATATGTATATATATACATATGTACAATGCACACATATACATATACACATATGCATATATATGTGTATGTATATTTGTGTATATGTATGTATATGTGTGTATGTATGTATATATGTATGTATATATATGTGCATATATCTATAGTAATACTAAAATGAGTGTACAAATGGACACAAAGATGGTAGTTCCTGGGCGAAGGTTTCTTTTTTCCCTCTCTCTCTCTATATGCATATATACATATTCACATATAGAAAGAAGGATATATATATACATATACATACATATATATAGAGAGAAAGATATATATATATATGTATATATAGAGAGATATATACATAGAGAGAGAGAGAGAGAAAGAGAGAGGGAAAGAAGAAACCTTCACCCAGGAACTACCATCTTTGTGTTCATTTCTACACTCATTTTAGTATATGTATACAGAGAGAGGGAGAGGGAAAGAGAACACTATGCTGAAAATTTTTTCACAGGTTTCCCAATTTTTACATGACCCAGGTGTGCCACGCAGGGTGTGGACTACATATCATAGCCTTAGTCTAGCTTAATCCTGTTTATTTCTTTATATTATGTGGTTTAATTCTGAAGTTCCTACACATGGAAGTTTACAGGTTGGCTGACTGCACACAAAAGAGGGTTTTGAATGCCCCTGGAATCGTGTCAGAATTCCCTGGAGAGGTTGTAACAGCCCAAAGTCAGATGTTTCTAGTGATCAGTGATACCTGGTGAATAGGAGCCTTCTTTCAGTAACCTCATCAGGACCTGGAGAAAGAGCAATGAAGAAAACACACATAATCATTGTCTAATTCAGACCACCCATTATAAATACAGACCACCCATTCTGCCAAAGAATATCTATTCTGATTTCTATAAATGATATGAAATATTATTTTCTTAAAAGAGAGTTATAAACTGCCAGAGGCACAATCCATCTGTAGCATCCAGCAGGAACAAAACAAAAGATATATATGCTTGTTTCTAATGTCTTATAATTAGAACTCCAATGACCAGAGCTATTGAAATCAATTGGTCGAAATTTTCTGCTGAGTCTACAAAATGGGCTTTAACCAAAAAGGAGATTTCTATATTCCTATGAAAATAAGAAGAAAACAAGTAACATTTCAAAAGCGATTTTTCTTTTTGTTGTTCAAATATAAAGGAACACTATGACCTGTTTTGTTGTTAGGTTCTCCCACTTCTTTTTAATGAACTGTTGCTCTGATTCTGATGTCATGCTGAAATTGGGTCCACTAAGGGATAAAATTCCTATCACTCTTTGCTTGAGTTAGCTCTTTAAACTTGTAAATAACACAACCAAAAGCCAAAAAAAAAAAAAAAAAAAGCAATTTATCCATTTGACAAAACTTTTAATCGTGTTTATGGAGAAAATACAAATTTCTCTTTCTTAGGGTCATCCTACTGATAGATGCAGGAGGCAGATGAGTGAGTGTCCCGGGAGAATCTCGGACCCGCCCCACAAGTGTTTACATGAGATGCTCTTGTGGGACAAGGGACCCTGCCCAGGACCTGGTCTTGGAACACCCACAGTGGAGGAGCCTGGACTCTTCAGTGTGTGGTGGCCTGGTTCTCCACATGTGAGGTCGGAGCCTCTTGGCAGGACCCCCTTTTGTTCGCTGAGAGCTTTCTTTTAATAAATTCCGCTCTCCTTACCTTTCAGTATTTCTGGGTGTCTGCCTCATTTTTCCTGGCCATGTGACAAGAACCTGGAATTTAGCTGAGCTAAGGAGCAAAAACTTCTACATCGCTATCTCAAATCTTGCTAGATTTCTTTATGAATTTGCTCCCTGTTACAAAAAGTCGTTTTCATGATACTCTTTGAAAGTATCAATTTTCCAGACCTTACTATCCCCATATACTGAAATTCATTTCAATATAGATAACATAATAATTGTTTTCTTAGAAAGAAAATTTCCAGCATTAATTTTTCTTTAGTCCCATGAATAGTTATTACACATATACACTGTATTAGACATTAGATACTATATGTAGACGGGTCTCATTAATCCTAAGAGATTTATATTTATATTTTAAAAACATCTTTTCTTATCTGGCGTTTTCTTTTTCTCCTAACGTAGTAGGGAAATATTTTGTAGGGTGAGCTACATTGAGAGATTAAAGGAAAAAGATTAAAATGAGAGAGCAAAAATCCACTCAGAGTGGAAAGAGCTTTTTGAAGCATAAACATGATCTCATCTATTTTAGGACAGATTATCTACAATAAATAAGATGAAGAAAATAGTTTGTGAAATACAAGCAGAGGAAACAGGACATCTTATACCCTGAATCGATCCAGAAAAATTACAAAGTCTGTTTACAGTACCACACCCACCATACATGTGGTGAGGAAGAGAAGGAAGGCTTTCAAAGTAAGATAATCTTGTACAACCAACAAACAAAAATTTAAAAATCAAAATCAAAAGTAAGCTATGAGAGTAGAAAACCTTTAAAAAGCAGAAATTATTTTGGAAGCAAAATATAATTATTCATGGTTATATTATGTTGCTGGTCCAAGGACAATGAAAGCTCCTTAATTTAAAAATATATGAAGAAATATAGAGAGAACATGTTGCTTCATTCAATCATTCTATGTACCTCTACCCCCTACTCCTTAAAACAGATACCAATTTTATTTTTTCCTGAGAGAATTAGGATGAGGTATAGAGATGAAAAGATTCTATACTTTTCTGTCATTATGATAAACTTTGTAATTAAACTTAATTAAAGCTCATTAGCCACCAAGAGAGAATAAGAAAGAAGTTCACAAAATATAAAATTTTCTTTAAACGTATTTTAGAACCAAAGGACATATTTTCATTAAAAACTAATCTGCTTTATCAAGTTAATAGAAATGTCTTTTTAAATAGTGTTGTACTATTTGTGAAAATGCCGTAAGATATTAAACAAAGCTGGTCATCATCTGAAATTAGCCAAACACAAAAATTACAAAAAGCAATAAACAAAAAACGATGTTTTTATTTTATTTCTTGAAACAATGTTTTTTCTTGCTGATTTTCTTGATATGCAGTAAATAAATATCAAGCTATTCACTTTTTAACTTTAAGTAAATTAACTTTAATGTTTAGACAAATTGTACAAATGTATCTACTGTATAAACATTGTTCTAATCTATCTACAGAATACTTCTGTCATCCCAAAAAGTTCCCTCATGCCCCTTCTCAATCCAAATGACTCTAGTCCTCTCTCCAAGCAAACACTGATTTGACTTCCATCACTTTAAATTAATTGTACTTGTTTAGTAATTCATATTATCAGTTTACAATAGATAATCTTATGTATCTGGCTACTTTCACTTGGAATGTTTTTGTGATTCTTCTATGTTGTTGTGTATTTTGGTAATGGATATAATTTCATAGATAAATAGTGACCCATTATATGAACATACTAAAGATTTTTCATTTTCTTATTGACATGTGGGTTCTTTTTTTCCCCAAACCTCTATGAACATTTGTATGCAAGTCTTTTTTTTTTTTTTTTTTTTTTTTGGTGGATAAATGTTTTTCTTTCTCTTGGGTAAATAACTACTTGTATAATTTCTTGGTCATATGGCATGTGGGTTGAACTTAACTACAGCCAAATAACTCTTCAGAGTAGTTGTAAAATTTTACACTTCCTTCAACAATGAGTTCCAGTAATTCATTTCCACCAACACTTGATACTGATTGAACACTGTTGATCTTTTTAGTTATTCCAGTGGACGTGTAGTGGTATTTCACTGTGATTTGAATTTACTAAATTTGTTGAAAATATTGTATATGCTTACTGGTCACCCACGTATCTTCTTTTGTGAAATATGTTCTTAATCTTTGCCTTATTGTTCACTGTATTTTTTGTCTTCTTATTTTTTAATTTTTGAAGTTCTTTATTTATTCTAAATCTAGGAGTAGTAAGATAAACATACTGAAAAATTCTCTCCCAGAAAGTAACTTACTATCAGTTTCTTAGTGATGTTTGTTGAAGAGAAAAAGAAAGTTTAATTTTGATGAAGTCCAATTTATCTATATTTTGTCTTTGTTATTTTTCTCTATTGCTTATCTATTCTCTATTTCATTGCTTTATGAATAAAATAAATGGAATTAATACCTTCATTTTATTTATTTTGACTTATATATTTTCTTTTCCTAGCTTCCAATATTGAAAATGAAGATCATTGATGTGAAATTTTCCTTTATTTTAATATAAGCATTCAAAGTTACAAACATACCCCAATTTCTGCTTATCTTCCTCACACAAATTTTTATACTTTTTGCTTTTATTTCTATTCAATGCTGAAATATTTTCTAATTTCCCTTGCAATTATTTATACATGTGTTGGTTTATTTTTAACTATTTAGAAAATTTTAGATATTTTTAAGTAATTGATTTTAAATTCATTCCTGGAGAATATATTCTGTATGATTTATATCTTTTTAAACTTATTAAACATTTTACACTTCAAAGAAAATATATTTTAAGTGGCTTCATCATTACCAAAATCACCATAAATCTCAAGCTTTTCTGTAAATATTCTCTTCACCTTTGTTCCCTAACTGACATTTTGTTCTTCTCTAAAGATACAGTTCTCTACAGATCCCTCTCAAATGGTAGCTGTTTGCTCTTTCAAATCTCTCAGAACATGTTTTCTGGAGATAGGGCATATTTCTTTTGTACTCCATGTTGCCATTTTCAGATCATTTCCCTCACGTGTTAAAAAAGAAAAAAGTCTCTGTTTTCAATCTCATTGTAGACCAGATCACCCACTGTCTTCTATGTTGTAGCCATCTGTCAATCTCCCAGGTAGAAAACTCACTTCCTAAATATTTTAATATAGGGCGGGCTGATATCTCTCTCCAGTGCTATTCTTTGTTTTTGGTGATCACAGTATTTACATAGATTATGTCTTCATCCATAGCCC
The DNA here is from genome assembly GCA_004027715.1 of Plecturocebus donacophilus. Classification (NCBI taxonomy): domain Eukaryota; kingdom Metazoa; phylum Chordata; class Mammalia; order Primates; family Pitheciidae; genus Plecturocebus; species Plecturocebus donacophilus. Next base: position 11,054 of record PVKP010003735.1, read on the forward strand.
CTTAGATCCTCGTCTCCTTCAATTAACTTGGTCTCTACACAATTTCAGCCCCTCAGTCCCACAGTCATCCTGTTGACCTTATTATTGTCAAGAGTGGCCACCCCTCAGTACGATTTCAAACATCCTGCCCTGTGGTGTCTCCTCACCTCTTCTGTGTTTATTCCATCTGTTATTTTAACTCCAGCAATCCTCTACTCCCATGTGTACCTTAAATCCCTTGATTCGACCGTACCTTGTTTCACATACCACTTATGTCCTCTTTTCTTCTCATGTAAGTCACATTCCATAAGCATCGTTATTACTGTACCTTGCTTTTAACCTCACCTCTTTTTACTTTAACTGTTGTTTTAACACATTCCCTTGGTAAAAACAACCCTTATTACATCTGACTGTATTTCTTTATGTCTGAACTGGTGCAGCCAGCTGAGGTTGGATGGAGAAAACACACAACCATGTAGACAAACTTTAAATGGATGATCACTTAGCACACGTAGACCCTTAATACTACCTGCTACTCACACTGTATTTTCCTTGCTGCTCCTCTTTTCTACTGTCCTACACAACTGTTTTATACTTACCTTCCTCCCCTCAGATCTCTAACATCTTCCTTTATCCTCACTCTCCACTGACCATCTTCCTTCCTACTTCATAAGTAAAAGGACAGATGTGGATGTGTTAGTAAACTCTTACAGTATTTTTTTTTTCTCTTGTGGTAGATTCCAGACAGATCGTGTCAGGAGTCTTATGGTACTTTCAATGTCAGGACCAACATATTACAACTTTTAGGATATTACTATGACTGATCCTTCTGTGCTCCTAGTCAAGGCCGGTGCCACTACTATACACCAGCTCTGAGACCGTTTCTACTGGAAAACGTTGTTCCAGCAACCATTCCCCCTTCCTCTCCTGTGTCATCCCTTTCTCCTCTATTCTTCTTCAGTGTAACTAATATACAGTCATGCTGTTACCTGTCTCTTTTCTCTTTCTCACCTAATTCATTCTTCAGTTACTCTAGAACAAAATTCTTTGGTAGAGTTATGAAACACTCACCAATTTCTCTTGGAAATTTTTAAATAAATCCACTTCAATCAGAATTTTCTTCTACTACTATACTAAAATCATTCCTCTCAAACATCAAAGACTCACCCATTGCTATCTCTAGTAGTCATTTCCCAGTCTTTACCTTTCTGGACCTGTCAGCAGCTATTTACAAGATTTATCACTCTCTGTTCCCAACAACTCTTTATTTATCTGGCTTCTCGGATTCCATACTTTCCCAGTTTCTATTTTACCTCTCTGGCCACCTCTTCATTTGTTTTCCTGGTTCCTTTATTACTCCTCAACCAGAATCAGCTACATGATTTGTGGAGCACAGTGCAAAATGAAAATGTGGGGCTCCTTCATCAGCAATCCAGAATTTCAAGGCAAAAAACAGAAACTTAAAACCAACTTCGGGCCCTTCTGTGTGTGAGGCCCAGTGCAACTATACAGATATCAAGTCCAGGAAGCTAGCCTCACCCAACCTCTAAATTTAGAGTGCCCAAAGGCCCTAAATTGAAACTTTAGCAATGTTCTCTTTTATCTTTACATCTAATACCGAGACCAGCTCAGCCATAAAGACCCCCATACCCAGGTGGCACTGAAGGAATTAAGAAGCAGACACCCAGATAGAAGAGCAGCGTGGGTCTATCCGAGGGGCCAACAAGCCTTCCAAGCTGAGAGCCTCAGGGGCTGACAGCATTCCAAGCTGAAGGCCCTAAGCAGACTCTGACCCATGCATTTATTCTCTCTGAACAGGTGATTATTATCAACAAACAGATGTTTGGTATTTTCTCATAACAGAAAATATGCCAAGTAGGCAGCTGATGCCCGCTTACGACTGATCACAGACAGACTAAAAAGTATTCTCTACGAGGGAGCTATGGGGGCAGGGTCAGATATCTTAAAGAACTGTTTTAACTGGTATATGATATTTATATACTGTCCTGCCACTTTGGAATGCCCCAAGTAGTTTTCTACTTGCAGGGGTGCAGGGGCACAGCGGCTAGGTTTTCCTTGCCATCGTTCTTCCTAGCAAACAATATATTCTGTCATACACCCAGCATTTCTCAATATTCATAGACTTAACATTTCTCAATAATCTTATCCCTAGATCACCTAATCCAATCTTTTGTGTTTAAATCCTATTATATGCTAAGGATTTCTGAATTTATATCTTCATACTGTGACTGTAATCTGATTTCCCTTTGTATGACGAATAGGAATTCCAAACTCAATGCACCCCAAACTATCCTCTGGATCTTGCTTTGAAAACTGGCTGTACTCATAGCCTTCTCCAATTCAGTTAATGAAATATTCCTTTCATTTCTTATTTTCAAAGCTTGGTATCATCCTTGATGCTTCTCATTTTCGGCCAATTCTACATTTGAAATCTATCCAGAATATGATGACTTATTTGCACAACCACTGCCATCATCTAATATCGTCTATGGTAATTTCTGATCTGCATTATGGCAATACCCTTCTGGTTGATCTCCTTCTCCTACCATTGACCTCTTCCACACTATTCTCAACCTAGCATCCAGAGTGATCCTCATTAAACACTAGACAGATAATATCACTTTTTCGTCAAAATCATCCAACGTGTCCCCATGTCATTTAGCATAGACCAAGCTCTTACTATGTGATTTATTGTCATATTCTAGACATTCTATGTAACTCCTACAAAAATTATCACCCATTTGATCTCACTACTGTCTCTTGTAGCTTTCTTCTTGTTTCTTAAACATGTTAGGAATACTCCTAATCAATTACTTTGTGTTTATTTTTTTTCTCTTTCTAGAAAGGTCTTCCCCTGTATATATTGCATAGCTAGGCCCCTTGTTCTCTCAGTTCTTTACTCAAATTTTACCTTTTGTGGCAGATTGAATAAATACCACTCATCCCCAAAAGATGTCAATGTCTTAATCACTAGAACCTATGATCATTTTACATTATTTGGCAATATAATTTTTGCAGATGAGATTAGGTTAAAGATCTTGAGATGGGATTTTATTCTGGATTACCCAGGCAGCCCAATCTACTCACAGGGGTTCTCATAAGAAGGAGCCAGGAGGATCACAGTGCATAGTAGAAGATGAACCCATGAAAGCAACAAGGTAGAATGACTTAAGGAAGGAAACATAAGCCAAGCGGGCAGCTTCTAGACACTGGAAAAGACAAACTAATTCTCCTAAGAAGGAACACAGCCCCTGCCAACATGTTGATTTTATACTTTTCCCCTCTAGAACAATATTTATACATTTGTATTGTTTTAGGTTAGTAAGTTTGTGCTCATTTGTTATAAATCAACAGAAAACCAATACATCTTCTCAATGAAGTCTACACTGACCATCTTGTCTAAACTTAGTCTTTCTGTTTATTTTTATCCTTACCCTTATCCTACATGCCTCATACTATACAACATCCAGCTGATTTTAAGTACTACTATGTTATCAATTTCTTCCACTGAAGTATGAGTTCCGTGAGTACAGGATTTGGGACCTGCTTTTTGTTCGATGCCTTATTTGCTGTACCTAGAACACTCCAGGGGCACATGAGGTGTTCAGTTAATACTTGCTAAAAGTAATGGATAAATAAATGAGTTTAGACTTTTGTTTCTCTCTTATGTGATTTTTATTCATTCTACAATAGTGCCTGTGAATCTTCTGGCATAGTATAATGTACTCTAAAAGCAAATGTGTGTGTGTGTGTATGTGTGTGTGTGCATGTGTGTGTGTGCATACAATATAGTAGTCTATTTATATGTAATTGATAATGGCATCATACATGGGTAGGACCATATGGTGATCTTAATGTATAATCAATAGGATTGACATGACCAGACCAAGCATTTCACATTTCATGGCTGCTTATTTCTGCATTGGAAATGAATAAAGTCATCTGTGATGTTTTAAATTAAAACAACATAAACAATAGAAAAACAGTGACAACAACTAGGGATAGATGGCATTGCTTTTTATTTTATTAAAATATATTACTTCTTAGAAATGGTGAACAATATAGTAAAGAAAATCCAATGCCTCTTTCACTTTCCTTATGTATTCATTACTCTCAGCACATAACCATAGTACTTTCTCATTAGCACATAGCCTCAAATATGCCAACACTATTACAAAAGAATGTATCACCTCTTAAGCATCACAGTAGAATGTCAATGCCTTAGATTTTGACCTTAAGAAAAACTTAAAATCATATGCTCTATTTTCATTTATGTCTACAGAACATCAGGTTAGAGGAGCAAAGCAGTCTTTGAAATAGAGCAGACACCATACATAAAAGCTGAGTGCATTCTAAGTTTTATATTTTACCAAGAAAATACAAAGGAAGTAAACCATAGCTGCACATTATTTCTGTATAAAGAAGTCCTTAAAAAATCATGCTATTCAAGCTTAATAAACTTGAATCCTCAATTAGCTTGTTACTTGTTTAGTGTCTGTAGCATATCCAAGCTGTTACGTCATGCCACAGGGAGTACATCATTCGAGAAAAATATTTCCTTAGTGATATTTTTATTTACAGGCGATAATGCAGGAATCGATTGGAGGAAATGTTCCATCTTAATACAGAAACAGCAATTTTTGCAATTGTTTTTCATTTTCCCCTCTAGGGTTGACCTGGCATGTAAATTTATGTTTTAAGTATGTTGGTAATATTCAGAAAGTATATTTAATCCTATTAACTGAGGTCTCCAAGAGGACTCGATGTTGTTAAAATCAAAAGCTGCTGTGAGTCTCTCGTATTTCTGGTATTGCTGACTGTTCTTATGTCAGTGGACAAAAGAAAAACACTGCTTCTTTGTCACTGTAATTTCACAGAGTAGGTGTGGCATTGAGGCATGGAGTGAAAAAAGTAGACCATTGATGCAATTCAGCCCCAAGTGTATATATATCACACTAGCAGTAGAAGAAGGCTCTTCTGCTGATAGAAAATTACTTATCATTGACAAAGCCATGTTCAGGATGACAGGGAGAAGAAGAAGAATATACATTTCTTAAGCTTTTCATGAGAAAAGTACACATGTGTTCATTAAAATTAGCTCATGCAAATGTACCATAGGACATGTGAAACCAAACACCCATATATAGCCCAGGCATACTCCCTTATCATATAGCTAGCTCTGTTTACAAGCTACTCCACTTGAAACGTGCAAAGCCAGTATACATGAACATGCTTTTAAGTATTAATAACAACGTCACATATATAAATGTCAACTTTGACTAAGTCACTCAAATCATGTTACAGAGAATGCTGCTTTAAGTAACTAGCTTCGCTACAGAGGTAAGGAAACTGAGGAACAAAGTAAATGAATTACTTATCCAAGGTCTATTTCATCGGTCAGAAACAGAACCAGAACTAGATCTTATCCATGTGACCAGATCAACTCCCTCTCTTAAAGCTGGCATATCACACTGAAGGTAACATCATAGGAGTATCTAATAAAGACTTGAAGCTGTTATACCAGAGTGGCTTCAGACAAAATTCGAATTGATTGAGAATTTCCTCTGAAACTTGAATCAAAGCAAACGCCATCTTTTTTTTTTTCCTGTACCTCTTCTCTTGTAGTGAAGGATCCAAAGATAGCACACAAATGGATGTTTCTCTGATACCTGTGGCTTATCAGTAAGAATAGAAGTAATGGAAATCTCATGAGAAAGCCTGCTCTTAAAAGATTTCCAAACCAATTTCTGAACTCAAAAGGCTTGAATTAGTTTCAGATTAACATCCAAGTCTTTCAAAGTACATCTTCAAGGATTCAGTTATCATGAGGACATTGGACACTGGAATTTAGGTTTGATTTTTGTGTCAAGAAGAGAGAAATAGGCAAATATTCAAGTTTCTTTTAATCACTTATGCTTCTTTTTAAAAAACTTTTATCTCTTTTCTACATATAGTTTGTCTTCTCACTGAAATTTTCATTACCTTCTTATAAAATGATTACCCACATCCATGTATGTATACACATACAACTGTACGTGTGCCAAGCAACATGTCTTAATGTTTGGCTAAGGCAGTGGTAACTCAACAGAACATTTTACCTATGTGATACAACATGGCTACTAAACTAGAAGAATTAGAGTTCAAAGATGTCCAGTTTCAGTGTCCTTCATATGCAGTTCAATGGAGGAAATCCCATTCCACAGTACCCATAGTAAGTATCACTTCCATCCTTTTTCCTGTCTCTGATCCTCAGGTTTTCCGCATTTTTGACATAGTCGGGTTGACTGCCAAACTTTTTTTCAATTTTTTTCTTTGGGTTAGTTGATATTGATGTATAACCTCTATAAGAAGGCAAGTGGTAAGATTATTAGAAATATGTTAACCTCAGTCTTTCCATGATAATTTGAAGCAAGAAAATCAAGAAATATGATTTATAATACAGAGTGGAAGCCTTTTGGATATGCACACATTACCAATGCAACCAAATACACTGATGTTTATTAATTAGAGAGACAGATCTAGTCTTTGTAAAGAGGCCACACAAGGATACTATTAGGAATTCCATTCCAACCTGTTTTCAGCACCCTATTCTTCTGCGTCCTCTTCCAAATCTTCCTTTTGAGGACAGCTCTCCTGCTGCGGTCTAGTGTCTATAGAGGGTTAGCACTACCTTGAAGTTTCACACCGTAGCCCTGAGTGCTTTGTCAAATTGTAAAGAAGAAAGTACTTCACATCTCACATTACAAATTGAGGCAAATGCTAATATCATCTTTTGTACACATGTTTATTTTTATAAAACTAATATTTAATTTGTTTTAATTAAAACAAGCACATATTATTTGACTACAGATTGCACATATTTGAAAGCTGATGGCCACTACATGAGGGAAAAAATAAAAACACGTAGGTTCTGTGCAATGCTGAGTCAAGTGCAGTGTAACCTGAGGCAGGTTCTTGCTGGGTAGTTGCACATGCTTTTACTATGGGTAAATCTAGTGTCAACGTTAGAGGAAACAAAGGGTCACAGTAAGGATACATGTTTCTTTAGTTTATGCCTTTCTTCCTAAGTGACTTTAATGTAGCATGTCTTCAAAGCTGACACAAACTCCAAGTTTTCTTATAATGTAAGTTCTCCCCTCAAAAATATTTATTTTCCTGAAAATCTCTGAGTTATTTTAGTTGAGGCATATCATATAGCTACCATACAGCTGCCTTTTTGTTCAAAACACTTGATTGGGTTGGGTTAGTGCTTCTGTATATAAAAAAAAAAGAAAAATCTATAGGCATTTTCAAATTTCACTTCTATGAAATATGGGGCTCAGAACCTTCAAATATGGTTGTGCCAATGGAACTGAATTTTCATTTACTCTTAGTCAATAAGCAGGGCTAAACCCCTCTAAAAGATCATTTTGGCTACATTTATAATAGTTCTTGGATTCCCCTATCTGTAGAGTTGGACTGTAGCTCCCAAATCGCCTGACCCAATAGAGTTGAAGGAGTATCACAGAATTCTTTTTTTATTTTTAAGCTCTGCAGATGATTGATGAATCTGGTTGATAATAAGATAATTTTAAAAATCTTTGTTTTATCTCAAGGCATGAAGAGCAAACCTCTAATTTGTAAACATATAGTCATATACAGAGGAAGAGCCTATTAGATACATGTTCATATCTTCTGATTCCATGGCACTAACAGCCCATAAAACCTTACCTTATTTCCTCTGAAGGGCATCCAATATTCATGCCCAATTATAACGCTAAGTAAAAGCTACAGAGAATTTGCCTCATCCTTCCCTCACAGCGCTCTTATTTTCCAGGATCCTTCCGCTTGTTTTGCTTTTTCTCTTGATGTTTTTGTTTCTCAAACTTAAATCACTCTGCTACAATTGTCTCCTCAAAAACAAAATGCTCCTATTTTAATTTCTGTAGTGGGTTGAATGGGTGCCGTCCTAAAAGATGTGTCGAGATCCTGATTCTCAGAATCTGTGAATGTTGTCTTAACTGGAAAAAGAGTCTTTGAAGATGCAATTAAGTTGAGACTCTTGAAAAGAGATAATCTTAGACAATCTAGGTTAGCTCTAAATCCAGTGACAATTGCCCTTAGAAGAGGAGAAGACACAGAAACAGAGGGAAGAAAGCCATGAAAAGACAGAAGCCGAGACTGGAGTGAGACATCGCAAACCAAGGAATACCAGGAGACACCAGAGCCTGCAACAAGCAAAGAAGGAGTCTCTCCTAGATCCTTTAGAGGGATTAAGGCACTGCAGACACATTGATTTCAGACTTCTAGTTCCCTGAACTGTGAAATAATAAATTTCTGTTGTTTTAAGTTGCTATATTTGTGGTAATTTATTAGGGGAATGCTAGGAAATGGAATAAGCCCTTTCTTCTTTACCCATCTAGCCCAATTTTCACCTATGTCACACATTAAAAAAACCTTTTCTGCCTTTCACCATGTTTCTCCTTTGTTCTCTCTTCAGATATTTATATACTATGAACAGAACATGCCCCCCACAATATGCTTCTTTAGTATAAGGATTGTTGAGCTGAAGGCAATTAAGAAGAAGCAAGTGCAAGAAAGTGCTTCGTTCTCCATTTGCCTAAAAATCATGGATTTACAAAGAGAGAAGGTATCCTGCTCCCACCACCCTTTGTCTATCAGGGAGAACCAAAGACAAGTATTCATAATACACCAATGGAGAAAAAAAGAACTTATAACAACATTTAGATTCCTTAAAGTCAGGGACTCAGCATTGTATTGTCAACCTAAGATCACTCACACCTAGCATAAATACAGACACATGCATTGCTTAATAAATATTTTAATTTAATAACTTCTAAAGTTAGGTAAAAATGAAACATCAATCCTTTCAACCTCTGAAGTCTTGAATTGAAAAGTCTTCAAACTTAAACTCTACTTAGATTTGCCAAGATATTTTCATCTATCTCCTCATCCTCTTCAAATTCAGTGTGTGTGCTCAAACACCTGTGATCCATATGAATAAATAATAATAATAATAAACAAGTGAAAATAATTCAGGGTCTAGTGGTGTCAGAGTTCAAGTCATGTCATGACACCATATCTAATAGTGTCAGGGTCTAATGAGGGCATCTCAAAACTAGTATTTTCACTTTATTTTAAGACAAATATATTTTTAGAGTTTTATCAGGGAACCTAAGTACTATTTAATATATTGTTTGTGTTAAAAATATATTCTTCATTCCAAGAAATGTTTTACAAAGCAATTGCTGGGACCACAGAACTTCTATGAGATAGAAGAGGTACTGTTCTATTCTTGATAATCCCAACCCCATATTGGCATGTTTGTAAGATTGGGATGCTTTGGAGAACAAAACATGTCCCTCAAAATATGTTTCTTCAGCATAAGAATTTTGAGCTGAAGGCAATTGAGAAGAAGCAACTGCAAGAAAGTGCTCTGCCCTCCCTCTATTTGCCTAAGAGTCGGGACATAGATTTATTAATACAAAGAGAGAAGGTATCCTGCTTCCCCATCCTCTTTTTTTTTTTACTTTTTATTTTTTATTTCATTGTATTATTATTGTTATACTTTAAGTTCTAAGGTACATGTGCAGAGCGTGCAGGTTTATTATGTAGTGGTTTGCTCCATTCATCACCCCATCATCTACATTAGGTATTTCTCCTAATGCTATCCCTCCCTTGGCCCCCCACCCCCTGCTATCTCTCCCCTAGCCTCCAACCTGCCGACAGGCCCTGGTGTGTGATGCTCCCCTCCCTGTGTCCATGTGTTCTCATTGTTCAACACCCATTTATGAGTGAGAACATGCGGTGTTTGGTTTTCTGTTCTTGTGTCAGTTTCCTGAGAATGATGGTTTTCAGCTTCATCTATGTCCCTGCACACATGCACACGTATGTTTATTTCATCACTGTTCACAATAGCAAAGACTTGGAACCAACCCAAATGCCCATCAATGATAGACTGGATAAGGAAAATGTGGTACATAGACACCATGGAATACCATGCAGCCCCCACCCTCTTTCTATCATGGACAGCAATGGCCGACCGCTGAAGACCTTAGCCCTGAACAGCCCAGAGATGGCACCAGAGGAATCTAGAGTCACTGATTTATGCATTAGCCTTCACTTCCAGTTATGTCTTCCCACAAGTTGCCACCCCTAGAACCTCAAAGTCCTTGTCCTATATATTGTCACTCTTCTAAAAATTTACTGTTCTTTGTTGAAGATGCTCCACTGACTGGAATTTAAAACCACCTCCTTGAGAGGTATTCATTCCCTGGGTATCTCCCATGTGTATATGCCAAATACTTCTGTTGTTCTTAATTTTGTTAATGTCTTTTGTTAAAGGCGTTTATTCAGACCAAGAATTTATGAGGTTTGAGAAAAATATTTTTTCCCCTCTAGACTGGATATATCCATGTATCGTCATCCCTAAGTAACAGTGGTGGGAACTTGTAATAATAAAAAACAATCTTCTGTTAATAGCATCATCACCAACAGCTTTGTGGCTACCATCCATCTTCCCTTCTCATTTGCAATGTTATATTGTAAAAGCAATTCCTGTCTGTCTTCTAATCTGAGACAGGTATCTCACTTTCCTTCATGAAAAATCTCAATACTTGTCCTTAATTTCATCTGCCTTTGCTTCATGAGTCGTCTCATTTTGTTTCATGACTCTGTATTTTCTATTGAAAGGCCACAGGTACTTAACTTTGCCTTGATAATCTCCTTAACATTCATTGCTTTTTCTTTATTGCTGCTATTTAGATTACCCTTCCCTTCTCTATCTTTTATTCTTTCACCTTATTTTGGTTTCTAGAGCAAAGTAGAATAGTTCCTTCTCATCTGCAGTTTCAGTTAACCACATTCAATCACAGTTCCAAACTATATGAATATAATATAGTAAGATCTTTTGAAAGAAAGAGAACAGCACTCACGTAATTTGTTATAATTATTTTATTTCATTATTCATTATTGGTTTTGATCTCTTCCTGTGCCTAATTTATAAGCTTTATCATAGGTACATATTAGAAAAAAAATAGTATCTGCAGTTTCAGGCATCCACTGGGAATCTTGGAACTTACAGTGATAAGGGGGGGAATACTGTAGTTGTATTTTCTTTTTAAAGCCTCCTGCTGTTTAACTTTCTTTTCACCTTATTTCTTTGTCTCCCATTCTTCCTTACTAGAATGCACTGCTATAGCTTCCTGCTGCTCAGATTGCATTAGTTTTTAAATCTACAGATGAGTTTTCTTTCTGACATTTACTAGCCAAGCTTCTTACTAGAGTCCTCCTGCCTGTGACTCTGTGCACTCTCTGCCTACTCAATAAGTTACAAACCTTAAAAACCCATTTATTGACAATTTCTAGATAAAAAGAGAAAGCTGGGATGCTGATAAAACTTGGATGGCGGTAGTTTCCCAGGTTTGAATAGCAATGGGACTCTGATCAAGTCCTGTGTACTAGTATGCATTTATTTTGTTTATCTAGAAAATAAATGATCATGCCAGTTACAGACGTCATATGTGAGGATGCATTAAAAGAATGAGTGTGAAAAATATTGAGGAAAAGAAACCAAGTTATTCAATATCATGAAGGCTAGTATCAAAGAAAATGTAGAGAATTTAGGTGATAAATAGACAGAGATACCTACTGAGTGTTAATGAGATTATTTTATAGACTTTACATAGATTTTGGGAATGTTCTTCCTTCCTGTGGCTGGTATTAAAATACAGCAAGTTGTCATAGACATGTACCTGGGTATTTGGTCATTCTTTTGCTTCTTACCATTTGTTCAACATTTATTACATCCGATGTGCTCTGTCCTTGAGATACTATGATGAACAAAATGCAAATATAGACAAAATTATAATTATTTCTGCCCTCATAGAGAAAAGGGTAGCATGACTGGATGTGTAATAAAAAACTGTAAATATGGTTGCAATAGTGTGAAAGTTTATTTTATGTGTCAACTTGGCTGAGCCATGGGGCCCAGATATTTTGGTCAGACATTACTCCACATGTTTTTGCATGAGAGTAACATTTCAGTTCGTGGACCGCAAGTAAAGTAGATTGCCCTCCATAATATAAGGGGGCCTCACCCACTTAATTGATGGTTTGAATAGAACAAAAAGGCTGACCTCCATTGAGCAAGAAGAAATTCTACTAACAGGCAGTCTTCAGACTTAAATCGCACATCAGCTCTTTTTTAAGTCCCCAGCCCACTCTGCAGAGTTTGGACTTGCTTGCCTTCATAATCACATGAGACAATTTCTTAAAATAAATATATTTATGTTTACAAATAAGATATCTTTACTAATTTATTTATATTATATTTTAACACAAGCATATATGTATCTATATACAACTATATGTGTTTATGTGTGTGTATATATATATATATATATATATATATATATCCCATTGATTTAGTTTTTCTGGGGAAGCCTGACTAATACAAATTTGGATATTTGTTTGTGGGACAAGAAGAATGTTGGCTATTATAGTATTTCATGTGTGAGTTTACAATGTCTTGCTTTGGTAGAGTAGTGTTGGAGGTTGAGGGAAGTGGACTGAAGAGCCAATTAAGAACCAAAATACTTAGGGCTTGGTATTGCATTGGGTATTAAAGGAGTGAGAGAAGAACAAAACAGACTCCTGGATTTCTGACTTGCACATCTAGATGCATGGTAGTGCTGGTCACTGACTGGTATCACCCTGGAAGAGGACTAGTTTAGAAAGTAGAGGTAAGTTTGAACACACTGAGCAATATATGTTCTTGATAGATCCAAAAGTGCTACATTGGTGTCTCCATGTAAAGATCTAGATAGCAGATGAAGACATAGACAAGACATAAATTTGACAATCATCTTCTTATACGTGGTAATTGAAGAAGTGGACCCAGATAAAAATACATAATAAAGAGAAGAAGATAGCTAAGGCAAAGCCTTGAAAAGCTGCAACATGAAGTGATAGAATGGAAGACTAGAAATATATTTAAATTTTAAATAAATCTTAAGGTTTGACAGTTTTACATTATGATACAACATACTGGACTAATGTGTTTGAAGGTCTTTGTAAAGTGCTGTAGGAGCAAGGCATGATCTCATTTCTGATTTGATTATTCTTGCTTCATTCTTCAAGGGAAAAATTGGTCATTTGCATTATTTTCTTTCTTTTTTCATTAATCAAGAAATCAGGACAGAATGTTGTGTAAGTGTCACAACAGTACTTGCATTCAGGTCCTAATTTCTTATTTTAAAATTATCTTTGAATAGCATTTCCTAAGCATAATGCATAAGCAAGTTAGAGGCTTTTCCAAATTTATCAAGAACCTACCCCAAAGCTAATTTTATAGGATGTTTTGAAAGTTATTTTTGTGGTTTCTTATGTAAGCTCTTCAGGAACAAAATCACAAAGCATTCACCATGCTGCTGAAGGTATTAATTTATAAAGTTGGTAGAGTTCTCCAGATATACAAGTTCTGTAAATACATACATATCTTGAATTATATCAGACATATTGACTAATACTGGGCTTGAATATTATTGGATTTATTATTTTGTGTTGATACATAAAATTACACACAAAAAATTTCTATTCAATCTGAACACAATGCTGACTTATTGAATTATTTATTCAACAAACTATTTATAATCTAAAATGTTCTGGGTACCCTATGAGACAGTAGTATGCAAATATAATTAAGATACAGTTTCTGTGCCATTAATAAGCTTACAATCAGATAGATAGATAGATATGCTTAACAAATGTGTTGTAATAATCAATAAAGATAGTTTAGTCTCAGAATAAAGAAGAGAAGATAATCTGTCTTGAAATGGGATACAGCCAAGAGTGAGAAAATTTTTAAAGGATTAGAAAATATTAACCAAACCAAGGGGGAATGACAGGAACTGCATTTCAGGCAGAATAGCACTGCCAAAAACACAAAGGCATGAAATATTTTGGTTCTCATCAAGATTACAGTTGCATAAAATGAAGGCAAAAATTGGAAAGATATGGATGGTAAAGTTCACATTATGGAGTGAATTAAATGGCAGGCGAGGGAATTGGTACTTATCTGATGGCAACAAACAGCTGCAGAATAGATCTCAGTAGAAAAGTTATATCTATTCAGTAGAAAAGTTATAATAATTAGATTTCCACAGTAGAAAATATTGATATTTAAGAAATGAATCTGAGTTAACACAACTGCTGGCATGTGATATTCATATTGCAATCCTTTCTATTGCTAGTTTTGTGAGTTTGTTTTGTTTTGTTTTGTTTTAGTCATAATTTCCCTCTGTAGCCCAGGCTGAAGTGCAATGGTGCAATCTCAGCAAACTGCAACCTCTGCCTCCTGGGCTCCAGTGATTTTCATACCTCAGCCTCCGAAATAGTTGAAATTACAGTCATGCAACACCATGCCTGGCTAATTTTTGTATTTTTAGTAGAAACAGGGTTTTGCCATGTTGGCCAGGCTGGTGTCAAACTCCTGGCCCCAAGTGATTCACCTGCCTCGGCCTTCCAAGGTGCTGAGATTGCAGGTGTGAGCCACCGTGCCTGGCCTGTTGTTTTCAAATTCATGATTATTAAGAGAACATGATGCATTATTTTACTGTTCACCAAAAATCTTACTCTGTGGCTCACAGGAACAATTATGTGGCTTTCTTTGGCTAAAAAAAAGAAAATGAAAAAAAGAAAAAAGAAATGATATACTTCCAGACACAAAACATAAATTTTAAGAATTTGTATGTGGCATACCTAATCTCTTTCTCCTTTATTATAAGTGGCAATGTGATGGTAAGTTACTGAGGTATTTGGATTGTTTGTCACTGCAGCAATCTAGGAGATCCTGACTGATATAGAAGGTTTGTCATTGTAGTGATGCTTCCTCCCAGACTGGGAACTTTTTAGTAGCCTGCTTGATCTTACTAGTCAGATAACAATATAGTCTATGTAATGTTGCTTCTCCTAAATAAGCTAAATGATTTAAAGAGTAGCGATTGAAGACAAATGAGATTCTACCATGGGTTACATTGTTATTTATGATGATGAGAAATTGATTTGTGTTCTGTATTTCTACAGAATATTTGGTTACAGAGGAATATACTTATTCATTTACAGTCAATTCTCTTTTTTCACTGTAGGTATACTTTATAAAGTCACCACACACACTGAATTGGTGACTACTGAACTGTTGTTCTAAGGGGGCACTACAGAATTAGATGCTTGGAAGACAATGGCCACAACACTTCATCAACCAAAACACTATTTGAGTTGTATGGGTAATTCACTAATGTTAAGCACTCAGTCTCATCAGCATTGAAAACCTGCTCTTCCACAGAACCCTTTTTCTGTATAGCACTATTTTCTAAATTCCTTTATAGCCTCCTGATCGGTAGAACCTACATTATCTGTCATTTTAGTGTTTTTTATGCCATAGCACCTTTTGAAACATGAGAGCCAGTCCACACTAGCAGAGAAAGGTTTAATATTTTCCTAATACTAGGTAACATGATCATAAATTTATTTGGCTTTCAGTGTCATAATGCTATCCACTGTTTTTTTTAATCAATTGAATTAAAACTTTAAGGCTTTTTAAATCTTATCATAGCTTCATCTCATACTGTAGAAGTTACTTTAGCATTTTCTGGAGCATTCTCATGTACAGATGGTAAATTTCTTCTTTCTTTTTATGGATGTATTATATTGTTGTTCATTCATTAACCTTGAACTCACAGCCAACCGCACTATAACTCATGTCTGAACAAAACTTACCTAAAACAAATTCTCCCCATGTGGCACAGTACTGCCTTCTTGCATTTGGCAACATTAAACAGCACTTCAGCACTATGCTTGGGGGCTATTTAAACAGCAAAAATCACCTAAAAAATCACAAAAATACAAAAAATGTGGTATTAAGTAGACCTCAGAATGAACACTTGTTTGTCATATGAGCAGAAGTTGAAACAAAAAGGCAGATTCACCTTGTTCAACCTCAGCTGGGAACAGGCCCCTCAAGGGACTCAAATTTTTGGCTACTCTGCACATGTCTGCAAATGACCCCAAAGCCCACAAGTGTTAATTTGGGGGCTACAAACACATTTTAATGAGTATACAAAATTACAAGTACAGAATCTGTGTATAGTGGGGATTTTTGTTTCTTTATTAAATATATTGACTTGCATCTTTTGAACAAGACTAAATCAATACTATGGACGTACTGTGGAAAATAGGGCCACAACCTAATGAAGGTCTGGCCACCTAAATTCTAGAGTTCACATTTAATACAAAGGGAAGAAATCATGATGTCAAGTTAGGTTTATTAAGTTAGGCTAATGTTTTTTAGCTACCAAGTAACTAGAAACAACTAGATGTGTATCTGTTGGTGTTTAATAAAATAAATGCATTAACTATAGCATACTTTCCAAGCAGAAGCAGTGTCGCAAAATCTCATTACATACAGAAAAAGCATCCAGTCCACTAACAAAGATTCATCAACATTTGGCAACAACCAAATATACATCAGGTAAATTATATAATTGATAAAATTACATGTATAGTGTGAGAAACTAAGTTTGTGGCTGTACATTTGATCCTAGCATCTAACTGTGAAATGCAGAAAGTTAAGCAAAGAAGTATGTTTTTAATATTCCTTACAGAAAGTATTGTGGGGAGTTATTTCAGGTCTAAAAGATAGCAAGCATAAAACTAAAGCAAAAGTATGGGACCACAATGGAATTACGATGAATGGATCACACCAAACAGGTGTTTACTTACTTATTTGTCATTACAGGCATGTAATAATCGACAATAAAATTGTGGTTCCATGCTGTGTGAGTTCTTACACAAAATGTCAAATTTCTTAAGCTTTGAAGAATTTAGTGTCAATCAATCTGAAGAAAAGGCACTGTTGATTTTGATCGACAACTAACTGCTTTTTAACAGAATATGATATCTAACTTGTCACATCACAGAGCAGATGAATGATTAATTTTGCCTTCCCAAATACAAAAAGATAAAAGTCAATGAAGTACGTTTTCTGCACCATTATAAAAAACACTGGCATATTCGGATGACATCAATTGTGAAATGAAGGACTTTCTTCACTTTCTGCTGGTAGCAGGACTGAACCTACATTTTCCAAAATCAACTCTTCAGCATCAGGAGTTTTGACAGCTCTGAAGTGGGGGAAGAAAGCATTTCTATTCTCAATAGAAAGTATAACCACAGGTATTGATGCAATTATAGCTTGAAAGCATATTCTTAAGCATTGCAAATGACTCAGTGGGGAAATGGTGTGGGTTTAAGTTTTGATAATGCCACAGCAAAGAACAGAACAAGAAACTTAAATTATATGCACTTCAGGAAAGTAAGATTCTACATTTACTTTGCAACTCTTGACAGGCAGAGCCATATTTGACCCTTGGTTGACATGTACAACTCCCACAACATTGGCTAGATTACAGTTTACTTGTTGGAAATTGTATTGCTAGCCATGGTTAGCAACATTCAAGTGCCATGTGAGAGGTTATGTGAGACAAAAATAAGACATCCTCCTCTAAGTCATTTTTCATGAAATTATCTCGACATTTTTATTCTCTTTGCCTCTACACTATCCTATGCTATAAGCTCCATGCTGTATATGATTTTCATTCCATGCTTGTCAAAGCCAAAGATTCAAAGAAAGGAGAAAACAACAACAAAAAGTACCCCGTACCTTCCCACAATGTTTCACAGCTGGCCGAAAAAAGGATGATGCTGGATGTCCCAGAGGATTTAGAGATAAATTCTTGTCCTTTGACATGGAATTCAGTAAATACAAACTAACTAGTATAGTGATTACTACTGGCTGTTTACATGAAAATATCTTTGAATTGTTATTATTCGATTTAAACTCCCTTTCTAGAGTCATATAACCACCAGGGGAATCATGTTGGTGAGTTTTGAGAACATACCTGCAGTCAGTTTCTCCCAGGATGTCCTAGGAAAAGGCAGGTAAGGGACTTCATTCTTCTTCCATCAGTGAGAGTCAGCAATGAAGAGCTGGAGAGAGGACTTGCCCTTCTTTAGACCAAGATGAAGTTTAGGATTTAGCGGATCTCTGGGAAAGTCAAGATAGCAGAAAACAGTGAAATCCCTGGAGAACAGAACAGCCTGCTTGCTGTTTATGATCCAGGGGGAACCACCCCGACCTGCAGGATAACTTCAGGGTTAAGCTACACCTCAGTTCTCTGGTTGGGAAGGGCTTTGATTTACACACAAGAAAATCAGATCACATCAGGATTCTTTCTCATTCCTCAGTAGAAGGGTAATTCTCTCCAGTTTGTTATCAACTAAATCACAAGCACAGAAATTTCTATGCCTTTATTCCAAAATTTACCTGCTATTTTATAGACTCATATGGTTGCTGATAAAACATTAAAAAGTAAAATAATATGTTATTTGAAAAGACTGGGGGAAAATCAAGTTTAATTTGAAATACCAAAAATGATGTAAACATGGAGAAGCAATTAGAGCACAAAATGTATTCAATAACACATATTATATAATTTTTGAGTGTAAAAACTCAAGCAAGGAATTGGAAATTAGAAGGATCACTGCCAAGATGAGATCCTGTAATCTTGAAGATCAAGTAGAAAACAAAATTTTACAACACTAATAAAAAATAACTTTACAGCATTAATTAAAAGGAAAGCAGCTGAGCACAGTGGCTCATACCTGTAATCTCAGCACTTTGGGAAGCCCAGAGAGGAGGATTACTTGAGGCCAGGAGTTTGAGACTAGTCTGGGAAAACATAGTAAGATCCTCATCTCTCCAAAACAAAACAAAATAAAACAAAACAAAAAAATTAGCCAGGCATGGTGATAAGCACCTGTAGTTCTCATTCCCTGTAGTCCTCATTTGTCAGCAGGCTGAGGTTAAAGAAACACTTGAGCCCAGAAGTATGAAGTTTTAGAGTGATCTGTGATCGTGATTGCACCACTGCACTCCCACCTGGACAACAGAGTAAGATCCTGCCTCAAAAAAATAAAATAAAATAAAAAGGAATGTAAGTCTTGAAGGAAAAGCTAAAAGGTAAGAAAGGCAGATCTAGGGACTTATAATAGGAGTGCCAAAAGGAGACAAAAAAGAAACAAGTGGAAAACTAATAACTGGCAATAAAAGCAGAAAAAAAAAGAAAGAAAAAGAAAAGTCCTGAGCTGAAGTTTGAAATTGCATGTGGGAAAGACTCACGAACTTTCAGGCAGAATTAATAAAAATTTCTAAATTCCACATTAAAAGATAAAATCTTATCCCCTAAGATGAGGGGAAAGAGATTATATATTACAATATGTGAATCAGATTGGCACTACAGTTTTCATCTGAAGCACTGGGAAGCTATGAAATAACAACTAAGGATTACTGAGCAGAGATACTATAATTCCATGATCTTATATCTGATCAGGTCAAAAACTAATAGAATGAATAAAATAATTTGGTATAATGACTAGATACAAGATCAATAATACATATTAATAGGCTTTCCTAGAATAGATTTAGCTACTTAAAATGGCAAATGGTCCATTTACAATCACATTAAAACTATAAATAATATTGGAGCAAACTATACAAAAGAAGGGTAGAGTCCATTTAGAGAGAGCATTAAATGCATAAGGGCATGAAATAGATCCTAAGTAAACAGAAAAACATGTTGTATTCCTGCATGGCAAAACTCAATATCAGGAAAGTGTCATCTCTTGTATGTGTGTTCATTTTATAATTCATTAATTCAATGAATAATAATTTTTATTACTTTGTATATTGAGAATTCAATGATCGAAGTGGGATACAGAAAATAAACACATTATATGCTAAACAGAGTAAAATGCTATGAAGAAAAATAAAGCAGTGAAAACAAACTGAAACTGTTGTAGAGACAGAAGTTTCTCATAGGGTAGTCAGAAAGGCTTCAGTGAGAACATGACATTTGAATGCAGACCTAAAGGAAATAAGAGAGCAAGCCATGTGGCATCTGATTAAAGACCCTCCCAGGCAGAGGAGGAAAGTACAATGTCTCTGAGTTGAGGGTATGTAAAACATTAAGATAGCTGAAGTGGAGTAAGCAAAGGGTAGAGTAGTGAGGGAGAACCAGCATCTATCACTGTATTTTTTTCACTCTAAGTAGAATAGAAAGTTGCTGGAGGGCCTTAAGCAGAGAGAAGGATGGTCTGAGTTTTTACGGGAAATCTCTTGTTGCCCAGTTGACCATATGAAGGAGAACCAAGGCAGAACAGGAAGAACAGTTGTGAGGCTACTACAACTGTCCAGGTGAGAAATAAAGGTGTCACAGGCCAGGTTTGTAGCCACGGATTTTGTGAGATGTGATCATATCTTGTACATGTATGAAAGCTAAAGCCCTGCTACTGGCTGGTTGGTGTGAAGGAAAGAGTGAAATTAAGGATGAGATGAACATTTCTGGCTCGTGTACACATAGGATATTACCATTAACTGAGGAGGGGAGAGCTGCAGCAGAAACTCAGTGTTGGACATGTTAAATGTGGGCTATGTATTTGAAATATCCAAATGAAGACACAGCTTGTTATACTTGAGTCTGGCACTTAGGAAAAAACCAATGCTATTACTATATAATCCAATTATCATTCAATGAGGGATATTTTGGAACCTTCATAAAATTGATTTTAATTAATTTAAAAGTTCATTTGAAAGAAAAATGTCTGTGAAAAAATATAAGAATATTATTATAAGAAAGGCTGTACAGAGATATTTGCCTTACCAGATAGCAAAACTTACTATAAGCTCAATATAATAAAAATTATGTGGTACTGTGAAAGGAATAAAATTCTATCTGTATTAAAGAACATACAAAAATAAAAACTTATGTATATAAGAAAATATACAAATATAACAATGTTACACAAACTGTGTAATGTTATACAAATATAACATTGCATTTCCAGTAAAAAAAAAAAAGTGAGTTAAGTATTGCTAGCGTGTCAAAGAAGACTATTCTTCATACCCATATACAGAAATATGATTATATTGTAATTATTATATTCAACACAGAAATGTAAACATTAAAATTTGTTTTAATCAAGTTTGGTAAAATTTTTCACTCCAAATTTGAGAAAAATTGATTATTTAGAAATTAAAATTTAGAAAAATTAAGAATTTTCCCAAATTAACATAGCAATTTGACCTGTATTAGACCACTACTAAGTGGTCAACTAGAATGTGAATCGGTCATGTTCCAAGGCATAACCTTTTATCCCCATGCTAAATGATGTGTCTGGTCTTTCCTGAAATAGCTCTGCTTATAAGGTCCCATTTGATGATTTTGCAGAAGATGCAAGATGAGGCTCTACTCACATTTTTGACTCCCAGTCTTTGTATTAAGACTATGCTGCCTTTACAATTGGATGCAGTGACATTCTATGATCTGTATTAGACCACCACAGGAAGCTCCATGTTATAAGAAAGGAATTTTCAAGCTCAGGCTTAAATTGGAGGTTCTCAGCAGACAAGGTGGGAGTCCCAGGTCCCTTGATCTCACTTATATTTCTATGATTTTTCACAATTGATCATTTTGAGTCCTGAAACTTACTGAAATGTTTGTCTCCACACTAGTCTACCTCTTTCCATATCAACACCTATGATATTCATTCAATCATTTTCTTTTTCCCTATATGAAGACCACCTACTCAAACTGCTTTTTAGCAATTAGGTTTCCTATGGTATATCTGAAAACTCCCTTTCATCATTTTTATGAAGAGTGCTAGGAAAACTATAAGACAGTGAGAAGTAACAAGAACCAGTGTGACAATGGGAGATCACTGCACCTAAAAATCTCATTTATGATCTTCATGGCAAACATTCTACGTAATAAAAAAAGTATAGTTTCTATGTCTAGAGACTAATTTTCCTCCTTTATGCAAAAATATTTTACGCAATTCCCCAAAGATCACTTCCAACATTCTATAGCCTATGCTTGAAAAAATAAGACATAATGCTTCCCAAAACAGATAATATCATTAACAAAATAAGCTATTCTGAGGACAGTTTTTGTCAGTTAAAATTTAATAAATTTCCCAGTAGTTGAGTGGCTTACCTTTTTCCTCAGTAGACTAGAAATCTGGATTTTGCCTGATTGTTTTGTACTTTTTAATGTATGTTATAAAAATGAGTGTGGACATGAAAGAAGCCTGTTTGTGTGTATGTATGTAGGTAGGTAGGTATGTATTTAGACATGGAGTCTTGCTCTGTCATCCAGAATGCAGTAGCACCATCTCAGTGCAACCTTTGCCACCTAGACTCAAGCGATCCTCCCATCTGAGCCTCCCGAGTAGCTGGGACTACAGGCATGCACCACCACACCTTTTTTTTTTTTTGGTAGCAACATTATTTCACCATGTTGCTCAGGCTGGTCTCAAACTCCTGGGCTTCAGTGATCTGCCTACCTCAGCCATCCGAAAGTGTTGGGCTTACAGATGTAAGCCACCACGCCCATCCTCTAAGAAGGCTAAGTTTAATGCAAGCATAGGGTTATAAGACTGGAAATAAAATTGTATTATGGTCTGAAACATTCACACTCTGCAACTGAGCAGAGTGTGAACACATTCCAGACTCAGGTTGATTCAACTTCCACATCTACTTTAGTCCCTGGGTGTAATTGATAGGTGGATTGTGACTTCTCCAATGCACACATACTTACCTCTCTTAACCATATGAATTTTATAAACTCCCAACACAATATAAGTCCCTCTATTGTCATTAAGTCACAAAATCACAATGTAAATAGAAGGAAAAAAATAGACACTCCTAAATATGATCTTTAAAACACTAGCTCCAGAAATACAAAGTAGAAAAATGTATCCCCTCACAACAAACCACATATAAACTCAAAGCTGAATAAAAGTGCAGTAGTAAAAAATGACAGAAACTATAAAGGTTCGGACCGTAAAATATCCTCGTTTCATGTTTCACATTTCTTTGAGATAACCTGCAACCTTCACCAGTAATATGCCTATAAAAACCGGAAGTGAGTTATTTGAATTTATTTTACTGGATACGGTTTAAAAATCACTGCTAAAGGAATTCTGACATTTATCACAAGGAATTCTGGAGAGTAATGACATAGGAGAACCACAATTGCAAGCTCTAGTTATGTAGAAAAACTGGAGCCACATCTTATAAAGACTTTGACAAATCTCGAAGCTGAAATTAGACTCTTCCACCCATATTATTTTGTATGTTTGCTAAACATAGTGCAGCCACCTCGGTGTATGCCCCACTGGAATCCCCTTTACTAGCTGATACTCTCAACCCCTGTTGAGCACACACACAATCTTTTCTGAAGCCTTGCCCTGGACTGACAGGGCAACTCCTCTCCACAGGTCTGAAGAGCTACATCCCTGGAACTACTACCCCTGGCTGCAAGGCAGAATTCCTGCACAATGCAATTCACACTCCAGAATACTCCCAGGATAAGGCTAAGGACAAAATTTACCTAAGGCCAAATTCTGGTCAGCTCTTTCTTCTTCTGCATTTTTCCCCCCTCATTCATGCCCAGATTTTTCTTAAAAGAGCATTATTTCAGTCTGGGTGCTGTGGCTCTCATAATCCCAGCACTTTGTGAGGCCAAGGCAGGTGGATCACGAGATCAGGAGTTCGAGGTCAGCCTGACCTAGTTGGTGTAACCCCATTTCAACTTAAAAAAATACAAAAATTAGTGGGACATGGTGGCACGCGCCTGTAATCCAGCTACTCGAGAGGCTGAGGCACGAGAATTGCTTGAACCTGGGAGGTGGACGTTGCAATGAGCCAAGATTCAGCCATTGCACTCCAGCCTGGACAACAAGAGTGAAACTCCGTCTCAAAAAAAAAAAAAAGAGCATTATTTCAATAAATTTAGGAATCTAAATTCCTATTTTAGGCTCAGCTTCTAGAAAACATGACTTAAGATACACTGTATGTTTTTTCTTCATAATTAAACTATTAATATACATGTTTATTTTGCCATGGGTTTAAACTCTGAAAGAAAGGGATAAAACTCATATCCATCTTGTGAAAATAAATTTATTTGTTCGTCGAATACCTACTTCTCAACCACTCAATCATCCCATCTTTCCTTTTCTATGTAGTTTTAAATCCAAAGGCAGCCCAGATTAGGAAGAACATTCACTTATGTGGTCTCTGTTTACTTAAAAATAAGCATGCTTATTTTTCACTGCCTATCTCCTGTCTTTGTCATTGTTTTCTTACCTGGCCATTTTCACCTCCCTTAATAGCCATCCTATATTAAAAATGAATAAAATAATTTATAATTGGATAAACAGTATGTTGAGTGTGTATGTACATATTCAGGTACAAGCATAAATACTTCTATCCACTTAGAAAACAAGTATATCTCAATCCTGACCTTGTTAATTACATATTGAAAAAGAAAATCAGGAACTGTATCTTCTTTTCAAAATCTATGGTTTTGCAACAACTAGAAAACATTGTACATGAACTTAAACATGAACTATAATATGGTTTGGATCTGTGTCCCTATTCCAACCTCAGGTCAAATTGTAATCTTCAGTGTTGGAGGTGGAGCCTGCTGGGAGGTGATTGGATCATTGGGTGGATTTCCCCATTGGTGCTGTTTTCATGATAGTGAGTTCTCATGAGATCCGGTTGTTTAAAAGTGTGTGGTACCTCTCCCTCTCTCTTGCTGCTCCGGCTATGTGACATGCTGGCTCCCTCTTCGTCTTCCACCATGATTTTAAGCAGATGCCAGAATTATGCTTTTTGAACAGCCTGTGGAACCTTGAGCCAATTTCTTTATAAATTACCCAGTCTTAGGTATTTCTTTATAACAGTGAGAGAACAGATGAATACAAGTTCCAACCTTGTAGAGATTTGTCGTAATGGAACAACTTTATCTAGAAACAAAAGATTAGAAAGACCATGGTAATACTATTTTTTATTGTCTCAATAATATTACATTACTTAATGGACTGACTTTACAAGTTATTTTAGTAATTTGAATTACTCATTACCTGCTGTTTTATGTTGCAATATGACTATCTTGTAAAGAGTGGCTGTCTCCTTTATTGACTATATCTTTGAGTGCTACTCTTACTTCTGGCACTAAAGCAAATTACTGACATTCAGTAAATGTATCTTCAATGTAAATTTATTGCATTGTAGTTCAGTTTGTCTAACTCTAAACCACATTCAGTTATTATGTAGACAAAGATTGTTCCTCACATTCCATCCACCAAAGTAAAAAAAGAAAAAATCCATATGGAAAAATTTTGTTTCTAACCAAATCTATGAGGAAAGGATTCTTCTTTCCCCATACAGAATTTCCTAAAAAAGGAGGATGAGGAAGAGAAAATAAAAGGAAAGTTTTTAATAGGAACAGCATATTAAGTTTAATAGTTCTCAGAACTTAAAAAATAGATTTTTCTATTGAAGCTAGATATTTTAAAAAGCAATCTAAAATAGTGTGTTTACTAGTATGTAGTAAAAAGAGTATAGAATATCACATTAATTTCTTACTAAAATCTCTCTTTAATTTGCTGTTTAAAATTTCCATTCTGACTTTTCACAAGGTTGCTAAATTTTATACTGAACCACTTCTAGGCACTGTTTTTAGTCTTTTTGTCTCATTTTTTCATCATCTTCTAGGGTTATAAACATATTATCAGTCAAGAAAAAAGTTCTCTGATGGACTTCTACCTCTACTGACCAGCAGAAAAAACAACTTGAGTGTAAATTCAAAGCACTAATCTGATTTCTCCACAAAAGTGGAGAAATCTACAAATCTGTGTTGTCACCTTTTAAGCACTATTTAAATTATTTTACTTACCTGTTCTGAGCTACATATTGCATCTATTCAGGATGCAAATCACTGGCTTTATTAAGTGTATATACTTCTCACATGTTCTGGTAAATAAATAAGGAAGTGAATAAATGCATTATGAAAGAGAAAAACAGTAATTTTAATGAAATTGATATTTTAGGTTGTTTTTTACTAACACTACTAAACTATAATATAGTAACAGAGTATTGCATAATTGTTGCAAGCATATGTAATAACAATATAATTCTTAAAAGTCTATCAATTTGTTTCCCTTTTCCCTGACTTATGCATTTCATCTACTCTAGCCATTAGCCATTATATAAATGCTGACTATATGAATCAGATGGCATCTTGATATTTTATAATAATTACTGGAATATATTTTGCACTCATACTCGTTTTTCTTTTTTAAAATTTATTTCACTCTATTGGAAAATATCATTGAAAACAATCAGCTACTATATTAAGGTTTTTTTTGCATGTGTGTATATTGGTACACACACACACATATATCTCCTATGTATTAGATGCTTCCTAACATTTTAATACACATTTCATATGGTTAAATTAGTAACATTCTGAAATATTTCATGATTTGTGATATTAACAAAAAATTACCTATGAATGAGCTATGGATTTTTGTTGTTGTGTTAATGCACCTAATTTTGCAGAGAAGTTTTAGGTTCACAGCAAAACTGAAAGTACAGAGTTCCCACATGCACATGCACAGCCTCCCCTATTCTTAACATTCCCCACCAAAGTGGTACATTTGCTACAATTGATGAGTCTACATTGACACAGCATTATCACCGAAGTCTATAGTTTACATTTGTTCTTACTCTTGATGTTGTACATTCTATGGGTTTGAACAAATGTATATTGACCTTTAGTCACAATTACAGTGTCATACAAAGTTTCGATGCTCTAAAAATTATCTGTGCTCCACCTATTCATTCCTCCCACCTAAAGTTTAGCAAACACAGATATTTTACTGTTTCCATAGTTTTGCCTTTTCCATAATGTCATATAGTTGGAATGATAAAGTATTGAGTCTTTTCAGACTGGCTCTTGTCACTTAGTAATATGCGCTCAATTTTCTTATTTGTATTTCATTTGTTTTATTTTGCATTTCTTTGAAAAGCATATGATATGTAACATCTTTTCTATACACTTATTTAATATCTATATATATTCTTTGGTGACACCTTTTGCCCATTTCTTAATTGAGTTGTTCATTTTTGTACTGAACAACTTTTTTTGAGTTTTAAGTGTTTTTTTTATATTTTGGATAACAGTCCTTTATCAGATATATCTATTGCAAATTTTTCCTGCCACTCTGTGGCTTGTCTTTTCATTTTCTTTACAGTGTCTTTCAGAGAGCAAATAGTTTTAATTCTAATGAAATCCAGTTTATCAATTATTTCTTACATGGACTGTGCCTTTGGTGTTGTATCTGAAAAGTCATTGCCAAACCCAGAATTTTTTTCTACATTATCTTCTGGAAGTGTTATAGTATTGTGTTTTACCTTTAGATCTGTGACTCATTTTGAGTTAATTTGTTTGAAATGTGTAAGGTCTATGTCTGGGTTCATTTAGTTTTTTTGCATATGAATGTGCAGTCATTCCAGCACCGTTTATTATAAAGACCCATATTTTTAATAAACGGAGGTAGAACAACTAGGCATTTTGCTCTTTTGCCAAAAATCTGTTAGCAAAACTGATGTGGTCCTACTTCTGGGCTCTCTGTTCTGTTACATTAATCTGTGTTTATTCTTTCACCAGTAGCACACTTTCTTGATTACTGTAGCTTTATGGTATGTCTTAAAGTCAGGTAATATCAGTCATCCAACTTTGCTCTTCATCCGTAATTGGGCTATGTTTTTTGAATGATACCTATATGTCAAACTACAACCTCTTATTTACAAATTTGCTCAAAATTGCTTTATTAATTAATGTGTAGATGGTGACATATGACACTGGTGTAAATAGCACCATCCACACATTAATCACAGTATTAATCATTAAGCTTTAGCAAGTCCATTAAAGCTATAATGGACCATGTTATATAATTCAATTCCAAACAATTTTAATGACTATTTAAAGATATAAAATTAGAGTAGGTTTCTCAAAAATGAATGTGCATACACTAGTAAGGAATTCATGTATACATTAATCTGATTCCTTCTTTAAAATATAGAGATTGATATATTTTAAAGGCTCAAGATGGATTTGTTCATTGCAATTCAATTTACCAGAGGTCAATTTGATCTAGTATTTTTAATTACATTCAAAAGTAAACAAATTACTAAATTGACCAAGGAATCATGCTCTCTTCTTAAAACTGTCTTAAAGGCAGAGGACTAGGCCAGACACAGTGGCTCACGTCTGTAAGTAATCTCAGCCCTTTGGGAGGCCAAAATGGGTAGATCACCTGAGGTCTTGAGTTTGAGACCAGCCTGACCAACACAGTGAAATCCTGTCTCTATTAAACATACAAATATTAGCCAGGTGTGGTGTCAGGTGCCTGTAATCACAGCTACTCGGGAGCCTGAGGCACAAGAATCACTTGAACCCGGGAGGCAGATGTTGCGGTGAGCTGAGATTGCTCTTAGCCTAGGTCGTGCCACTGCACTCCAGTCTGGGTGACAGAGCAAGACTCTTGTCTTAAAACAAAAAGAGAGAGAGAACTAGATATTTTCATTTGAGGTATGAATAAGAGAACATTTGCTTTTTACTATAAATCTTTGAACTAATTATTTTAAGTTGTATTTATGAATTTCAACATAAAATTTTTAAAGAAATTCTTAAAGCCCACTTCAAACTCAGAATTCAGTATAAATATATTTGATATGCATACACACATATATATGCATATATGTGTGTAAATGTAGTTTTATACAAATTACATGTACTAGACATATATGTATGTGTGTGTGCATGTGTGGTATATGTGTATGACTGTTCTCTATAGAATCTGTGATAGCTGATCTTCAAATAGGCATTTAAGAACTACTGACATAAAACAGCATGTCTGAATTATGAGAGAAACTTGAATACTTGCTATTCTGTTGTTTCTACTGAAATGTAACTGATTTAGGACAGAATCGCTAAGTCAAAGTTGAGAGAGATGTAATGCCAGGGATTTTTAATTAATACTTCCATGCACCTATGAGGCCACTGAATGTAAGTTATATGTTTGAGAAATACGATTTGCTATTACATTGAATAATAGTTGGAAAAAGTAGCCACTATAACAGGTAAGTCCTAATTGGTGGTGGCAGGTTGGCATGACCACTGCTTCTCTAACACAGTTCACTTTTGATGGTAAGGATTAGTTATTCTCTGTAAAACTAGATCTCAATAAGTCATTACAATGGAGAAGGCAGTGGTGCAGTTAACACAAAACATTAAAATTTTCAAGCATAATCTGTCCCTGTCTTTGAAAGAGTTTTCTTTCTAATTATATTTGTTTGGCAATGCCCAAATTAGCTTTTATTTCCCAGATACATAGTCATTGACAAGGAATTTGAGTGTATGTTGTTAGACCAATCTCTGCTTGACTGAATAAGGGACTAATTCATTAAGATAATCTATGTAGGAACAAGAACATGTTGCTCATATTTTTCTTCAGAGCCCTTAATTTTGTGGACATATCATAAAATGTGAGCTGTTCCTTTTATTATAACACTTTCTTCCAAAGAGATCAAGGTTAGTAATATATGTCACAGAAATAATAGGCTGGCAATTAATCTCTAGTAGTAAGGAAAAAGCAGTGGTATTCCTGTAATATTATCTGAGGACACAAAATGGATAACATAGCTGTTCCCTCCAGCAATTCATGACTGCACTCCTAGTTTAAACAACAACGACAAAAAAAAATGTGTAAGAAAATGACAGAACAATATGAGTCCATGTTGATGAATTGTTAAGGTCATGGACTTTGGACAGGTTTTAGCTTAAATAAATTACCTCATCTCTCTAAACCTCAGTTTCCACACTGGGGAAAATAATTATGATTTTACTTATTCTATGTAGTTGTTTTGAGGATTAACACAGATAAGCCTGTAAAACATACAGCATTGTATCTGTCACATAGTAAGTGCCCAGTAAAGGTTTTACATAGTCTTATTCACGGTTGCATAAGTGCTCTGAAGGTGTAAGGGAGTGATTTATGTTGCCTAGGCAAATTGTAACAGAAAATATGATATGAGAGTTAAGTTTTGAAAGATAAATAGGATATTTGCAAGTGTAGATGAAAGAAAGGGCATTTTTGATGAGAACACATGGATGCAAAGAAACAACAGACACTGGGGCCTACTGGAGGATGGAGGATGGGACGAGGGAGAGAATCAGGAAAATAACTACTGGGTACCAGGCTAAAAACCTGGGTGATTAAATAACCCGTACATCAAACCCCCATGACACGAGTCTACCAATATAACCGCCCCCACCACGAATCTACCTGTATAACAAACCTGCAGATGTACACCTCAACTTAACATAGTAGTTTAAAAAGGGAATTTTTATGGCAAAACAAGCTTATGGAAAATGGTGACAGAACTTCTTGTTGAGAAAAGTGAGTCGTCTGTTGTGGTTAGAGTGAGAAAATAATCATTGGGGAAGAGTTCACAGGAAATGAAGCTGCCTTCCAGAGATTAATGCAGGGGAATAAAAAACTATGCATAGTATAAAAAGTGTGTGTGACAGCAAAATATATCTGTGTAATTGTGTGGACCTTGAACAGTATTAATAGGTATTGTGGCAGGAAAAAAATATTATATGTTTACAATACTGTGATTATTATCCATGGTGCAATTACATTTTTCAGTCTCTCTTACAGGTGGATTAAGGCTATGTGACAGTTCTGTGGCTGAAACTAATGCAACATCATGACCTGTAAAAATATCTCTCATAATTTTCTAGTTTTCTCTTCCCCTGCCTCTGGAGCCTTTGAGGTCAAAATTGACAGAGATTAAGGCTGAAAGAGGGTCAAACAACCTCTCCATCTTGTAACATTATAGGCTGGAAAAAAAAGAAATAAAATAAAACAAGATACCTTTTATTACAGAAAGCCACAGAGTGCTTGAGGATTGCCATTTGTGACAGCTAGCTTACTACACACACACACACACACACTCACAGTTCTTACTTATGAAAACTTTAAAAAAATTTCCTAGGTTAATAATATATCCTAATAATCCACAGTTTAACAAGACGAGGATACTCACTTTTACCACTGCTCAAGAACATTGTACTGGAAATTCTTGCCAGAGCAACTGAATAAGAAAAAGCAATAAAAGGCAAATACACGAGAATAAAACTATTTTTATTCACATGTGATATGGTCTTATATATGTCCTAAATACAGCAAATTATAAATAATTCACAAGAAAGCTTCTAGAACTATTAAACACATTTAGCAATGTTTTAGAGTTTAAGATCAGCATGAAAAAATGACTACTCTCTCCCCACCAGCAATGACTACTTCATAAAGAAAATTAACAAAGCACTTTCATTTACAATAGCACCTAAAAGAATAAAAACCAAGAAATAAATTTACCAAAAAAAGTGAAAAGCCCATGTGCTGAAAACTACCTGATATTGCTGAAATAAATTAAAAGATACCTAAATATTAATAAATACAAACATAGTTTATGCTTATGGATAAGATGGCTTAATATTGTTAAGGTATCAGTAATACCCAAAGCCATATACTGTGTGAATGCAATCTCCATCCAAATTCTGGCAGATTTTTCCGCATAAATGGAAAAATTGATCTTCAGATTCATGTAGAATAGGAAGGGACTCCAAATAGCTAAAACAATCCTGAGAAAGAAAAACTAAGTTGGAAGACTTACACTTCTTGATTTCAAACCTTACTACAAAGGTATGGTAATTAAAATAGGGAACTACTGCCATAATGATAGACATATGAACCAACAAAAAAGAATTGAGAGTCCAAAATTAACCTATGTATCTATAGACAATGGATTTTTTTTCACTCAACAGGGAAAGAGTAATCTCTTCAAAAGCTGGCCAGAGATGACTGAATTTCCATATTTTAAAGAATGAAATTCTTATCTCATGCTATATAAAGAATTAATTAAAATAGGTCAATGACCTAAACATAAGAATTAAACCATAAAACTCTTAGAAGAAGTCGTTGGAGTAATCTTCATAACCTTGAGTTTGGCAATGGATTCTTCAATATGACAACAAAAGCACAAGCAACAAAAGGAAAAAACAGACTGGACTTCATCAAAATCAAAAACCTTCACATATCAAAGAACATTATCAAAAACAGTGAGAAAATCTGCAGAATAGAAAAAAATTTTAATTATACATCTTAAGGGTTTATATTTAGAATATATTAAAAATTCCTACAACTCAACAACAAAAAGGCAAACAATTTAACTTAAAAACAGGCAAAAGCTCTGAATAGACATTTCTCCAAATAAGCATAAAAATGGCCAATAAGAATATTAAAAATGCTCAATATGATTGTCTTTATGGAAATACAAGCCAAAACCACAATGAGATATCACACATCTACAAGAAAGGCTGTAATTTTTAAAATATCAGAAATTAACAAGTACTGGAGTCATGTTATCAGACTAGTGTGCAGGTTTATCCCACTGAAACATACCAAATCTTTGTTTTGACTATTCCTTGAGTAATGCAAGCAAACATAATTTTTATGCTCTTTTGTGTGCTTTTGTTTATGAGCTTCATAAGAGGAGAAATCAAGCCTGCTTTTATTTCTCACAAATATCCAGCATCTAGCACAGTACCTGAAACAAATAGGATCTTAGTAATAAATTTTTGAATGAATGCATTAAAACATGTTTGGAAATTGTCTAAATTTCCTACACTGAAAAAAAAGTCATATTTAATGTAAATGTTATGCTACCTTTAAAAATCATTTCTTTCCAAAAAATTGTAATAGGCACTAAAATTTCACACACACAAAATCTACAAAAGTGAAACCCATTTGCAAGATTGCTATGGCTATGGGTGTTTACATTTTAATGTTCTCATATTGTCATGTTTCCAGGCTTTGAAAATTTTTAGTATTTTTTACCACCATTTGAAGTAAGATATGTAGTATATTTTATTGCATAGTTTATGCCTCTAAATAAGTATGTGTCTAATGTGGTATGGATACGTGTCCCCACCAAATCTCATGTCAAATTGTAATTCTTAATGTGGGAGGTGGGGCCTGGTGGGAGATGTGTGGATCATGGACAGTTCCTCTAGGATGGTTCAGCACCATCCCCCTTGGTGCTGTTGTTGTGAGAGTGACTGCGTTCTCATGAGATTTGGTTAAAAGTGTATAGTACCACTCCCCTTGCTGCTCCCGCCATGTTAGACGCTTCACTCTCTCTTTGCCTTCTGCCAGGACTGAAAACTTCCTGAGGACTCCCCAGAAGCAGAAGCTGCTATGCTTCCTGTATAGCCTGCAGAACCACGAGCCAATTAAACCTCTTTATAAATTACGCCATCTCAGATATTTCTTTAGAGCAGTGCAAGAATAGGCTAGCACAGTGCTTCTGAAGCAATTGTTCTTACTTATGTATGCCATCAAATATAGAGAAAGCAGTTCATTCATGGATCTATGATTTCATTGTTTGAGGCAAAAGCTGAAGGTCTTTACCATAATAACTTTTTTTTTTCAAATATATTTTCAGCTATTCCTTTTCCAAATCCCCTTTTGAAGGTTTTTAAGAATATAGGTTATAAAAGTAATAAAATTCTACGACTGTATTTTTTATTCTTTAGAAAGCATACTTCATCCAATTCTTGTAGTTTATGTAATTTACCCTGCTCTAATATGAGATTAAAATTTTGCCTGGTTTTTTTTTTTTTTTACTGCTTAAAAAGAAAATGTTATTCCCATTGAATGTGATGACAGGTTTTCTCTCTTTCCCTCACCAATATTTCTATCTCTATCTCTAACTATCTCTCTATGAAGCTATAAAAAATCAGTCTCTATAAATTACATTACAGGCCTGTTCTTAGTATTGCCTTATAATCTTACATGGCCTCAGTCCACTGTCATCACTGTCTCTCCCTCACTCCCTAGTAACTTTTTCACATTTCTTCTTACCTTAAGCTCCTGCACTTCGTTCCACATTCTGTTTCTCTGTTGATGATCTGGTTGGCAATTTCACTGAGAAAACACCAGCAAACAGAAGAGACTTTCTAAATCTCCTACCACCTCAGTTATCCTCCAATCTCCATCAAGGTCCATATTTCCTACCTTGCTTCTTATTTTACATGAACTTTTCACACTGCAAATCTAAGGTCATCTTTCCATTAGCGTCTTCTCATCTACTTAAGGACAGAGGACCAACAATTCTGCTTAGCCTGTTCAGATCCTCAATTTTTCTCTCTGCATTGTATCATTTCTGTTAGCATATAAACATACTCTTATGAGGAAAAACTCATCTTTTGACTTCCTGATCCTCTCAACCAAATACTTCGCTTTGCCTCTGCCTTGTAAATATAAACATTTTTTGAAAAGCTATCCAGACTGACCACCTCTAGCTCTTCTCATTAAAGTGGCTCATAAAACCATCCCAATAAGCTTTCTTTCTCATTACTTCACTGAAGCTATACTTACGGCTTTCATGCTGGGGTGGCCAATTCTCATCTGACAACTTCTCGCACTATCAGCAACGTTTGCCATAACGTCCTCCTTGTGACTTTGGCGTCCTGGATAGGGCACTACACTCTCCTGGTTGTTGTTTTTTTGTTTGTTTGTTTGTTTTTTGTCCTATTTCTCTGGCCTTTCTTTCTCGTCTTCTTGCTTGTTTTTTCTCCTTCCCCAATCCGTTAATCTAAAGTGTCTCTGGGATCCCTCCATTTGGAGTCCTATTCTTTTCTCTGTATTACCACCTTATTGATTTCATCATGTCTTATGACTGAATGCCATCATATGCCTTATGACACTCAATCTGTATATCATGTTGTAGTAGCTAACCTTTAAAAATCACCTTTCATGAGCCACATCTGCTGATGCTCTCATTGTAAAACTCTCTCCCCACGAATCTGGGCTGACCCTGAAAATTACTCTCAACCAGTAGAATACAGCAGGGGTGAGGCTGGGTAACTTCCAAAGTTAGGTTATAAGAAGCCTTACAGCTTGCATTTGGACCGATTCCTTGTTCCTTGGATCTCTTTCTTGGAACCTAGCCTCCATGCAAGCCAAAGACACGAGGAAAGATCACGTGTTGATGCTCTATAAATAGCCCTAGCTGAATCCTAGCCTACAGCTAGCATGGATTGCACACCATATCAATGGATCCTTCACCTTCCCAGTCAAGCCTTCAAATGACTTCAGTCTCTGCCTTCATTTAACTGCAGCCATGAGAGACTCAAAACAAGAACCAGTAAGCTGGCACAGATAATCTACAGAATTGTAAGAAGTAGTAATAAACTCTTATTGGAAGCCACTAAATTTGGGGTAGTTTGTTATGTAGCAATAGACAATATAGGTCACCTGAACTCCCCACTTAGATATCCAACTACTCATCTGGTATCTCTATGTGATGTCTAATACACACGCCAAAATCAGCAGTTCTAATATAAATGCCTGATCTTCCACCAACAAACATATGTATCTTATAACTTTTCTCATCCAATTGAATGGGCACGCCATAATTACAGGTGCTTAGGTCAAAAATTTCAGTTTCATCATGGATTCCTCCTTCATTTACATGGTTAATCCAATCTGATGATAAATCCTGTTTGTTTTCCCTTCAAAAGATGAGAATCTAGCCATATTTTATGCCTGCCACTGCAACCTCGTCGAATAAATAACAATCTCCTTCTTGCCTACTCCATTCCAGATACCTTGGAATTCTCCATATACTCTCATGCCTTAAAGCTTTTGAACTTGTGTTTCCCCACATTTAAGCATACCCACTCTTCAGCTACATTATGTCTTTGCTCAAATGCCATATTATTTTCAACAAAGCTTTTCCTAAACAATCAATTTGAAATTACAAAACCACTCTTCCAAAAACACTACCATTTCACCATCCTTCTTTTATCACAGTATTTCCTCCACGCTGACATACTATATATTTGTATTAATTGTTCAGTACATGACTGTTTATTATCTGGCTTCTCATAAGCTCCGCAAGGACAGGGATCTTAAATGCTGCATCTCTACCACTTAGAACAGTGTCCGCAATGTAGTGGGTACTCAAATAATACCAGTGCAATTCAGGAATAAATAAGATTCTTTCTCCTTAAGTTATTTGAATGTATACAGTTAAAGAAAATTGTTTTTTTATTTAAATTTTCTTCCATAACTGATAAGCTAACATTATTGACTAAATTAATTACAGTAATGAGAGAAAAGAATGTTTGACAAAGATTGGTAGAGATGAAGAAAATTTTCTCCAATTACCTTCCTCAGTGCTGTGTCATATTTTTCAAAGACATTTAAATGTATGTTAGAAGTAATTAATTATGATTATCATTTTGAGACAGAGTCTCTCTCTGTCACCAGGCTGGAGTGCAGTGGTGCGATCTCAGCTTGCTGCAACCTCCGCCTCCTAGGTTCAAGCGATTCTCCAGCCTCAGCCTCCTGAGTAGCTGGGACTACAGGCACACGCCACCATGCCCAGTGAATGTTTTTGCAGTTTCTTTTTGTTTGTTTGTTTTTTTAATAGAGATGGGGTTTCACCATGTTTGCCAGGATGGTCTTGATCTCTTGACCTTGTGATCCACCCACCTCAGCCTCCCTAAGTGCTGGGATTACAGGTGTGAGGTACCATGCCCAGCTGCAATTAAATTAATTTTTAACCAGTCAACCTGGCACATGCTTGTGGGGAGTTATAAAATTTAAAGCAAATTTGCATTTTAATCCAACCTGTGGTTTTTACATTTACATGCATATCTTATTTCTTTTACATTTCTATTCTGAGTCCTAAATCTTCACTTTGATGTAATATTTCATCTTTAATAATCTATTGCTAGGACAGTATACTCATACTCATACACACATACACACACATATAAAGATATAAAGGGTTCAATCTCAGTAGCTACGTTCAAGTACATAAAGGGCTGTGCTTTCCAGAAAAGATTGAACAGTTATTTTAAGACCACTCATGTGTAGGAAGAGTATTAATATTTTCATATGGTACCATTATGGTAGATAGATCATTTGAAAAACTCTTAGATACTGGTAAATTATAACAAACTTTCTTTAAATGTGCTAATGTCAAAATAAGAATATTAATTTCTTGAGGATTAAAAAAAATAAGCAGAATTCTGAAGCCAGAGTTTTAAATAAACATGGAAGTTGTGCTACCCCTGGGCAAAAGTGGATACAAGAGCTACAGCTATGTGTTAAGTATAACACTTGAGAAAAATTAGGGGAGCCTCTGATCCCCAAAAGGTAGGGGAAGGAGATGAAGGAGGGGATTCCTTTTCACCACATAAGTTTGGATCCCTCAGTAGTGTCTCCCTCTCATTGAAGGTGAGGATGCCATATATATTCTGTTTGTAGCAGGGAGAACTAAAGAAAAAGCATGTTGGTTTGCCAAGGTACAGCTGGGAAATTAATCATAGAAATGGCAGTAATAGCTTACTCTGAGAATTATGATTATAGACCTAATCTCATATGAGTAGGTTTATTATGGTGACCAGGAGAAGACTATAGTCTAAAAAATTCCAAGATAATAAATCAAATTAAAAACATATTGTTTCAATGGAAACAGACACAATTATACCCAAGAGGGAAGCTTGTCAATATAGGCTCCATGGGATTTCTATAAATTAAGTCCAGGTAAATACGAATTCACAATAGAAAGAAAAATATCAAGTACACAAGGAAATAAATCACCATAAGTGAGAAAAATATTAAAAGCAGACACAATAAATATTAGATTTAGAACCCCAAGAGATTCAGATATTAGAATCATCAAACACAAAATATAAGGCATTTACAAAAATATTCAAAGAAATAAATGATGAACTCCAAAATATGAACAAAGAATCAGAGACCATCGGAAATGCTCAAGCAGATTTGAAAAAAAAATCAAATAAAACTACTGGAAATAAATTACACAATCATTGAGGTTAGAAACATTCTATAAGATTTAAGAGTCAGATTAGACACAGCTGTCTAGAAAATTTGTGACTATCATATGTAGCAGAATAAACCAACAATGCAGTAGAATGAATCAAAGGGATGAAAAATATAAAAAAAAGAGATTACAGAAGTAACAGGAAGCAAACAGACAAGAGTCCAAAGACATAATATATTTGTAATCAAAGTCATGGAATAATAGAAAAGAGAAAGAGAATGGAGAAAGGCAATGTCCAGAAAGTTAATAGATGAGAATTTTTCAGAATCAATTAAGAAGTCAATTTTTTTTTTTTTGAGACAGAGTCTCACTCTGTCACCAGGCACCAGGCTGGAGTGCAGTGGCACAATCTCAGCTCACTGCAACCTCCGCCTCCTGGGTTCAAGCAATTCTCCTGTCTCAGCCTCCCAAGTAGCTGGGACTAGAGGCGCACGCCACGACGCCCAGCTAATTTTTATATCTTTAGTAGAGACGGTGTCTCACCATGTTGGCCAGGATGGTCTCGATCTCTTGACCTCGTGATCTGCCTGTCTTGGCCTCCCAAAGTGCTGGGATGACAGTCTTGAGCCACTGCACCTGGCCAAGAAGTCAATTTTCAATTTCAAAACTTCTGATGAATTCTAAGTGGAATAAGTAAAAACAAATTCAAATCAATACTCACACTAAACTACAGAGTAGCTCCCTGCTCCCATTCTCAAATGTTTAAAATCCTTCTGAGAGTCAGGCACAGTGGCTCAAACTTGCCATTCTAACACTCTGGGAGGCTGAGGCAGGAGAATCACTTAAGCCCAGGAGTTCAAGACCAGCCTGGGAAACATGGAGAGACCCTGTTTCTACACATTTCTTTTTAAAAAATAGCCAGGTGTAGAGGCATGCACCTGTTGTCACAGCTACTGGGGAGGCAGAGATGGGAGAATTGCTTGAGCCCAGGAGGTCGAGGCAGCAGTGAGCCATGCTCTGCCACTGCACCCCAGTCTGGCAACAGAGCAAGACTGTCTCTCAAAAATAAATATATTAATAAATAAATAAAATCTCTATGAGAATAATCAAGAAAAATAATTAGACAAACAAAAGAATTGAAACAGCTGTAATGTAAGCAAAAGGCATCAGAGCAAAGTCTTTAAAGTGGCAAGAAAGAATTAAAAAGTCATCCTAACGTATACTCAGAAAAATTATATTTCAGCAGTAAGGATAAAGAAAACACACTTTCTGTTTTTTATAAGAGTGTTATTGGCAAAATATCTCCCTAAAAATACTTTGGGGAAGAGTTCTTGGAGAATATATAGAATTGATACTGTAAGAATATCCAAAATCTGGTGATACTGAGTCCAGGATCAGTGGATCTAATTCATGAATGCTATGAAATTAATGCATGAAGATAGTAGCTATGCACTAAACCTGGAAATCAGTTCTTTTGTATGGAAAGCATACAGCCAAGGGACTCTTGGAAGAATGACTTTGGGAACAAGCAGATTTTCAATTAGAGGTGTGAATATTTTTGAGGCTTTGGGGAAGACTTGTGTTCCTTATACATACACAGGGACAAAAAAAGTGAAAGCCATTAGAATATTCAGTGGTTTTCTTAAGGATTTACTAAACAATCATGGACTACATATGAAACTAACTAAAACTATGCATCAAATGAAGCAATTCAGTAGAAGTCAAAATTTTGTAAAGCTTTAATATTTGGAACAGTCTCAAGTTGCCTAAGATGAGTAATATTCAACTCATAGACTAAACTAAAATCTAGCCACACTATTTTACTGTTTATTTGCATAGTAAATATTTTTTCATGACTATACTAATTGTATTAACCATTAGACATTAGGCTAGAGTCCTCTGCAGAAACAGCCCAATAGGGCAATAGGGTGTGTGTGTGTGTGTATGTGTGTGTGTTTAACAGGGACTTAGCTCACACAATCACAGAGGCTGAGAACTTCCAAGATTTTCATTTGGCAAACTGGAGACACAGAAGAGTCTGTGTCTCATATATACTTCTAGTCTGTGACCAGAGATCTCAGAATCAGAAGGGCTAATGGTATAAATTTGTTTGGAAGCTGAAAGACTTGAGACCAAAAAAGAAGAATTGTTTTAGTTTAAATCAAAAGAGCTGTGTCCCAACTCAAAGTAATCAGGCAGGAGGAGTTCCCTTCTACTCAGACTTTTTGTTCTATTCAGGTTTTCACTTGCTTGAATGGAGCCCATCCACATCAGTGACGACAATCTGCATTACTCAGTCCATAGAGTCAACTTTTAATCTGTACCTTCACAGATACATCCAGAATAATATTTAACCAAATGTCTGGGCACCCCATGGCCCAGTCAAGTTGACACATAAAATTAATCACTACAATAACAAAAATGGCTTTATTTTTTAAATTACTAAACAAAACCCAGAAGACTTAATTGTGGTTGCAGAACATAATATTCATGCTATGCACAAAACATTTATGTATCTTCATTACACTATTCTTATGGAATAGTCTTTATAAATGTCTCTAACCTAAATTGGGAGAAAAAAGATTTGGCTTGAGTGTTATCCTTAAATTCTACTAATATTT
Organism: Plecturocebus donacophilus; assembly: GCA_004027715.1. NCBI lineage: Eukaryota > Metazoa > Chordata > Mammalia > Primates > Pitheciidae > Plecturocebus > Plecturocebus donacophilus. The sequence goes on from PVKP010003735.1 coordinate 51,572, forward strand.
TTCTGTAGCTTTCTTCTGGGGTTGTTTTCTGTGTCTTAGAATGTAACAGTCACTCCAGGTAGAACAGCTAAGATTGAAAACCAGATGGTGCTTATCCACCAGTGTTTTTCTATGTATCCATATAATGCTCACTCATGTGGCTTCCTATGTTCTGACAAAGAAATATGTAAAAGGGTATGAGTCAGTCCGTCAAAGAGTAAAATCATACTTCAATGTGTGAATGAATGGTCTAAACACAAGAGACTGTGTGCTCGTGTATGTGGATGTATAGAAGGAAGATTATATCAACTAATAGATCTTTATGCCAGTATATTTCTGATGAAATTGTCTGTCTATATTTCTAAGATATTCCTTTTTCAAATGCCTTTAATTTCATTTTAAATAAATTCAAGCTCAACAAACACACATCCAGTGCAAAAATATATCCAAATGAAAAATTATTATTATTCAAAGTTGCATTACCTAAGTTCAATAACATATTATTTGAAAACATTTCTTTCTAGAAAACCTTCTTGCCTACAAGAATATTTGGAGGATTATAAAAACAGTTTAATTATACTGTATTTACAATTTGACATCATGATTTTTTTGGAAAATAATAATCCTCTGTGATTTTTAAAATATACTTAAGCTCAGATCCTAGTCAAGATCAATTAAATCAGAATCCCTGGAGGTGGTGCTAGTCATATTTATTATTTTAAGTGCACCCTAGATGACTGTAAAGTTTAGCCCAGGTTAAGAACCACTGAAGGAACATATAAGCATTGTCCATGTTACCAAACAATTTTTGTAAACATTACTTTAAATGAGTACTCATACTGCATGGGAATACCAAAATTTATTTTGAATTCCCTTAGTTTGAATATTTATGTTATTTTCAATTATATTTTTAAATGTGGATAGATCTAATTATATGGAAAAACCTAATCTTCCTAGGTACTGATTATCGTATGAAGATACATATGTCTTGGCCTTTGGAGGAGGAGGTAAATTATAAAAGAAATCAAATACTCTGAAGTGACACATATTGTTCTTTGAGTTCTTTTGGCCCTTGATTAACGACAGCAGCTGCAGGCTATAAAACGAAAAAAAAAATCAGAAGAACTGAGCATCATTGCTAGATTTTATAATTTTTTTTGCTAAAAATTTAAAGTCAATTCATTATAGCTTTAAGAAGGCTTCACTATGTTTTACATTTATTGTTTTGTATATTAGATATATGAATATATGTGTAAGTAAAATGATTTTTAATTGAGTAGGGTATGGGTAAGAGGGAGTTAGAGATTTTTATAACCTAGTCCATCAGAATTTTGAAGACTATTAACTACATACAATTCATGGAAGAATAATTTAAGAAATAGAAAAAAATCACATTGTATTTGATTGGAGGGGTTGTGATGAAGAGAGGTATTTTGTCAAAATCCAATTCAGACTTCCCTATGGAAAATTAAGACAGCTGGGATTAGATAGTATCCACTTATCCAATTTCTGCCTCACTGTGTCTTTTTTATTTGAATTAATCTGGGTAATGAACACCCAAACCAAATTATTGTGGGTTGATTACCCATGAAAAGTGGGTTAATTGTTTAATAGCCACGGGTGCAAGTGGGTATAGGTATTTTAATATACACAAACTTCCAGTTGGCATATTTTAGAGTAGCATAAAATACATATACAATGAAATCAACATTGCAGTTTCATATTAAAAGTTGATTAATCTTGTTAGAGTAATTTAATTGTCTGTAAAATTGGTTGCTAAATACTGGAAAAAATAGTCATCTATTATAATTCTTTCTGTTTTTAAAAAAAGAAAGATAAATGTTTTCTGAGTGCTAAACAAATAAATCTTAATTTTGAGAAAACATTGGAAGAAAAGAGATATTTAGTGCTATTTACAATCAAAGGCAAATGTAACAAATGGTTGTTTCCATCATCAGCTCAGCTTATTATCAGACTTGCTTACAGTTAGATGCAGTCATCCACATTCCTGTGCAGTTTAAAGTGAAAGCTGCATAAAAAGTTTCCATTTCTGAGGAAGAAGATGGCATCTAATGGAGGCAATGCTGTCTAGCCTCTACATCCTTTGGGCAAGAAAAATGGATCTGATCAAGAAACACCAACTGCAACCATGTTTTCTAATTTACTTTCTAAGGCCATTAAGGGGAGACCTTATTAGAAAATAGCTGCCAGAGCCATTATCTTCCTTTCGCTTTCAATAAAGGTGCACAGGATTTGGATGAAAAATGTCAGCATTCAGCTTTCCTCTCATGGCAGAAGCAATGGACCCAATTAAAAAAAACTGGTGAATGGATCCATTACAATATGCCCCTTCTGGAGGAAGAAAAATAACACAATGGACTAACAAAATAACAACCACCACCAAAAAGAATAAAGTCCTGTAAGAGTAAGCATGCTGTACCAGCAGGGAAGCTGCAAGTGTGGGTAAAGTGTTACTATAAAAGTTCACGAAGTTAACAATAAGGCCAACCAAAAACTCTACTTGATTGTGAAATCATTACTAATTTTCTATTTCTTTCCTTGTCTTATTATCCTCCTTTATTCGACTAATACTTTGGCTGATTCCTTTTGCTTCTTATGGAATCTGGGCTACAGCCTAGGGTTGCTTTTTGCATTCTTAAAAAACGAAGAAGGAATTACAAATTTTCCTTTAAAATCAATTTCAGAGGGCAAAGCCTGGTAATTGCTAATTGAGAGGCATCATTTTGGCATGCATCAATTTTACGCAGCCCAGCACGATCCTTTAGCTGAAAGGTATTGAAAAACAACAATATCTCAGAAATCTTGATAAGCTCAATTTTTGGTGAAAACCAGAAAGAACCTACTTGCCATGCATAAGGTGCCTGTTTCTGCTGTAAGAATCAAGAGTGTTTTAGCTCACTCTCACAACTCAGCAGCCTTCAGATGATACTTGGCCCTGCAGCATAAAAAGACTTAATTACAGCTAATTTGCGGTTACATCCTCCCCAGTGCGTTAAAGTATAGGGTACGCAGCAAAGCCACACTTCTACAAGAAGAAAGGGGAAAGAGCCAGACCTGAGAACCCTTCACAACTGGCCATGAAACTAAAATAGAAACAATAAGAGCAAAAAATTACCTACAAATGTTCACACTTAATAGAAACCAGAGACTTCTAAGAAGATGAAAGAGGTAGTCATTGGGGAGTTTCAGTTAATTTCACCTAGAAAAACAGAAAACAAAGCATCAGAAAGAGTAGGACCAGGCAGATGGTGCATGGGATTTCATCAGCCTTACCCAGGATAGCAGTCCGGTCAGAGAAGGACCCAGACTGCTCAGCTCAGCTTCTCTCTGCATACTAGACAAATGACACTCCTCATGACAAGATGTATTCCCAACTGTATATATTAATTTTGATGCTTGCCTGGGGCCACAATTTCTCATTCTCTGTCAACCAGTGTGGTTAATTATGTACTGTAATATTTAAATTACAATTCTGATTATTTTTGAGAGATAAATTAGACTAAGAAAAAGAAGGAGACTGAGTTGCAAGGTTGCTTCAAAGGTTCTTGTTATGTAGGAAGACAATATACTTTCCCAAAAGTGAGAATCATTTGTGGTACAAGTGGGCCGTGGGGAGACTGCAATGAAAGCTTTGGAACCATATACTCATTTTAATTAAGGAGGGGCCATCTGGTTCAGGAAAAAAAACGATAAATTCTATTAGATGATTTGTCAACTCTTGAGTTACGTATGCACTTCCCAAACAAATTTTCTTCTGCGTCTTTGTCTTTGTGTTCAGAACTTCCATTTTGCCCAAAACCTTAAAACGACTTCTCACCTTGTTCATGTTCTTCATTCACTCAGATTCTGAAATGCATTTGATACAAAATCTTATTGTTAATATTCAGATATTTCATTGTTTCAGTGTCTCTACTGATTCTCCTTCAGAATTACTGTAAAGTATGAGATAAGGCAACATTGCGGACATTTGGTTAATTTTTTCCCCAATGATAGAGCTATTCATGTAAATTTAACACATGCATTCACATAATTATTGAGCCTATTAGTAGATGGATTTGTGCCAACTAGGGAATAAATATTCAATTCAAAGAAATTAGCTCTTAATGTGTTTTTTTTGTCAATACCAAATATATATTTGGCATGAATCAATAACTTATTTTTATTTTAAAATCTGTTTTCATTCATTTTTGCAAACATACAATAATAGAGGCAAATAGCCATAAACAGTCAAGTCATATATTCAGAGAATGACCTCAAGAATTAAAACATACACCAGGGTGCAAAAATATCTCCAAAATTCATCTGCTTTCTTTCCTCATTCTCTTTCTCTTTCAATCTCCTTCCTTCCTTCCCTCCTTCCTTCCTTCCTTCCTTTTTGCTGTAAACACATCACACATTTTGTATTATTTCAGCACAAGTTTAATTATTGAAGAAACAAACAAAAAACATATAGTAACAAGAGAAGAAAGTAACTGTGGTTTCACTCATTATGATAAATGCTATTTCATATGGATATTTTTCTATTGAGCTGGAAATTGTCACTGGAAAATACAATTAAGTAGTTTATTCTAGCTATTCAATGTTTCAAGGAAGCTGGATAAAGGCTAGATTCCCATAAGACACTGAGTACCAAACCAGGAAAGTGGCTTTCAACAACTTTTATTGTCACGTGAAATCAACTAAATTTTCAGGACACCACATGTATTTTAAAGTATTGGAAATTGTATAGCATAGTGGTTAAAGTATTGGTTTTGTCTTCAGACAGATTCCAGTTCTAATATTAGGGTCAACACTTAATAGTGGTGTGACTTTGCATAAATTACTTAGCTGTGTTCTTTTTTTTTTTTTTTTTTTTTTGAGATGGAGTCTCACTCTGTCACCCAGGCTGGAGTACAATGGTGCAACCTCGGCTCACTGCAACTCCACCTCCCAGGTTCAAGCGATTCTCCGGCCTCAGCCTCCTGAGTAGCTGGGATTACAGGCGCTTGCCACCGTGCCTAGCTAACTTTTGTATTTTTAGTAGAGATGGGGTTTAACATCTTGGCCAGGCTGGTCTCGAACTCCTGACCTTGTGATCCACCCTCCTCGGCCTCCCAAAGTGCTGGGATTACAGGCATGAGCCACCGAGCCCGATCAGTTGTGTCCATTTTTTAATCAGCAAAGTGGTATATAATTGCTTTGTTCTGAGGACTAAACACATAATATATACAAAGTGCTCACTATAAGGCCTGGCTCAGATAATCAACAACTATATTATGATTTCTTTTATCCTTATTATTATCTCAAAATTGAAACAACCATTCTGCTTATTCAAAAATCATAGGCAATTCCTCCATGTGCATAAATATCTACCCAATGGTGATTTTTTTCAACATAAATCCAATCCAATATAACTTAAGGGAGATAGACTCATCTGTTTTCTTAATTCCCGATAAGACACTCTGGATTTCTTTAAATGCGGGATTTGGGAATACGGCAATGCCTTTAACGGTTAAATAGACTCATGACTAAATCAATACGAATGCAAAAGAAATGGGGTGTGTGACTAGAGGCAGAAATGTAATCTTTACATTCCATTGATTATAGCTGATTTCACAAAGAGCAAGAAACTGTTGGCTTGTTTGAAGTGGATGGGTTAGCTTCTGTAACCAATAGGGGATAATCTCTTGCTCTGTTGACCTTTGTGAAATGGTTTGCCAGGAAATGCTCAAATCCCCAGACAATGCTTACAACATGCCTGATTCTTGTCTAGAGAAGAAGATAATCAACAGAGTCAGAGGATTAAAAAAAAATAATAAGAAGAAAATTTTAATGATGTTTATAAAAGATTATTCCAATCAAATCTTTTGATAATAAAATAAACTGCATTGGAAGCATTTAAAGCAACATGTATAATAATTTATTTATTGTTGATGACTTCATGAAAATATCCTAATGCCCTTTGGGAAGTAGTTACTCTCAGTGGGGTTATGATGGAAGTCAGAAAGAGCTCTAAATTAACTTGATTATTCTTACCTTAAATATCTTGTTTCCTGTTAGTTATTCAATTTCAATTTTCATTTTAAAATACCAATCTTGTATAGAAGTTTGATTTTTGAGATATTAAAACACTCCCCACATAGACAACATAGTTTCTGACAGCTAGAATCTATATATCCTACATTTATAAATTTTGCTGCTTGTTCTTACAACTCTTTTGTTTAAAAGGAATCCAGCAAGATGGATTAAGGAAAAGAAAACCTCTTTTAGCACTTTTAAAAATCAGAAAGTGAAAAAAATCACTAGAAAACAATTCAAATTATATATATCTCAACTGATAGTCTTTTTAATGGGAAATGCCAGCTCTTAGGTAGCCCTATCTTATGATGAAAGACTTGGAAATGTCATCTGACAACTGACAGCCTCAGCAGCCTCAGTGAAGAGAGACTATACTCGTCTCATAACCAGTAGTACAAAATAATAATAATAAAACACCAGTATTTGTATTTTGAAAATGGCCCAGTTCAATTATTCTGTATACTAGAGGCATGTAAAACTACTGTCAGCTTCTTGAATGAGAGAACATGTCACATTTGAAAAAGGCAAACTTTCTCATTCATTGTTGCTTGGGTGAGAATCCCACCAATTTGTCAACTAAATCACCGACCAGATAGTTTAGCCCTGTTACAGGGCTTTGTCATGGAACAAATTAAGTAATCCTTTTCCTAACAGCACAGTTTCCACTCTTTCCAAGAGAGCTAGCAGGAGATTACAAGGAATTTGGGTAACATATTACAATAAATATTATAAATATCTCACACATTTAATAAGATAATTTCTGTTGATTATAAATCAAATTAGTATTAAAAACACATTTATTGAAATTGTTAACCACTACGAGTAATATAAAGTAAGGAACTATCACATTGTTTTTAACATTCTGCAAATAAGCCTGAGAGAATAAAAATTAAAAATATTTATTCAATAGCAGCTATTTTTGCTTCAAAAGTTAGAATAAATACAATCATCTTGGTACAGTATGTTCTTTAACATACTGTACCAAGACCAATAGAATATTCAAAGCATATTAAGTGAGATTTAGTAACCCTAAATTTGATATGTTTCTATAATACAGCTGCTCATCTTCAATAAGTAGATTTCTAAAAAACAGTTAGTATTTATTCAACAAAAGCAATTATTATAATGAATAAATTAAATGCCTATTTAAGACACTTCATCCCGCATAAGAAGGTTTCCCCATGGTAGCAGAAATGATTGTGTTAATACTGGAGAGAAGCCAGTGGTCTAACATCCTGTTGCCAGTGGGAAACGTGCCATGCTCTGCACTGCAACATGACCAACACTGCACAGCATGAGGACCCACAGCCATGAAGAATCAATTCAGGAATTTTGACAAGACTCTGTTGGCAGAAATCCTTGCAATCCTTAAACATCAACCCAGAATATATGAAAAAAAGAGCAAGTCTTCATTTCTTTTCAACAAGGCTGGAAGAAAAAGACTTCAATGTTTGCCTTGATTTTATAGCTGTATAATTTCCAATTATCAAATATATCACTCTACCTAGAAGGTGATTTGCCAACTCAACACTGGGCATGTGTATGTAATTTAGCAATCTTGGGATCTGCTTTACTAGCCCTGAAGCAGGACGTTTCTGAAATTGCCATGAGCTCTTCTGGTATACAGGCACACCTCAGAGATATTGCAGGTTCAGTTCCAGACCATCACAATAAAGTGAATATTGCAAAACGTGAGTCACACAATTGTTTTGTTTTCTCAGCATATATCAGACTCATGTGTACACTATACTATGTATTATTAAGTCTATTAAGTATGCAATATGATTACACCTAACAAAACAATGTGTATAACTTAATTAAAATATTTTACTGCTGAAAATGCTAAAAATCATTTGATTCATCAGCAAGTCACAATCTTTTTGCTGGTGGAGGGTCTCACCTTGATTTTGATGGCTGCTTACTGATCACAGTGGTGTTTGCTGAAGGTTGAGGTAGCTGTGGCAATTTCTTAAAATAGGACAATGAAGTTTGTCTCATTGATTGACTCTCCCTTTCATAAAATATTTCTATGTAGCATGTGATACTGTTTGATAGTATTTTACCTCCAGTAGAACTTCCTCCAAAATTGGAGTCAATGCTCTCAAACCCTGCTGCTATTTTATCAACTAAGTTTATGTAGTATTCTAAATCCTTGTTGTTATTTTAACAGTGTTCAAAGCTTCTTTACCAGGAGATTCTATCTCAAGAAAGCACTTACTTTGCTCATCTGTAACAAGGAACTCCTCATCTATTCAAGTTTAATCATGAGGTTGCAGCTATTCAGTCACTTCTTCAGGTTCCACTTCTAATTGTAGTTCTCTTTCTAGTTCCACTCCATCTGCAATTAATTCCTTCACTCAAGTCTTGAACTTCTCAGTCATTCAGGAGGGTTGGAATCAACTTCTTCCATACTCCCATTAATGTTGATATTTTGACCTTCTCCCATGAATGATGAATGTTCTTAATGGCATCTAGAATGGAGAACATTTTCCAGACTGCTTTCAATTTACTTTTCCTAGATACATCAAGGGAATCATTATCTACGGCAGCAACAGGCTTATGAAATATATTTCTTAAATAATAAAACTTGAAAGTCAAAATTACTCCTTGATTCATAGGCTACAGTATGGATGTTGTGTTACCAGGCATGAAAACAACTTTTATCTTCTTGTACATTATCATTAGAGCTCTTTGGTGACTGGAAGCATTGTTAATGGGCAATAATATTTTAGAAGGAATACTTTTTGCTGAGAAGTAGCCTTCAACAATGGGCTTAAAATATTCAGTAAACCATGCTGTGAACAGATGTGCTATCACCCAGGATCTGTTGTCCCATTTATAGAAGACAGGTAGATGGGATTTAGCATAATTTTTTTTCACGTTATGTGTATGTCTCATTGTGAAAAGTGAGGATTGATACCACTTTAGGAAGGGATCTCATTTCTTTAGAAAATAGATACTTTCTAAAACTTGAGCACATTTTCCTGATATATTCCCCAGGCAGAATAAATCACAGCATCCCTATTAACTTTTAGTCTTTAAGACCTTAGTGAAGCATTGTGATGGGATTAACTTTTTTTTTCTTTTCTTCTTTTTTCTTAATCAGAGAAAAAAAGAAAGAGAAAGAAAAAGTGGGAGAGAGAACAGAATTCTTGCTCTATTGCCCAGGCTGGAATGCAATCTTAAAAAGGTATCGAAAACCTCTTTTATGCCGTCAATTATACTTAACAACAGAGACAGAAAAGAATATGGGAGGAAAATAACAAACAAACAGTCAACCAATATTTCATTCAGGTCTGTGAGATACTATATAAATACTAAAGAGTAATTCACTTTCTGTTATATAGTCACTTTCAGAATGGGTGTATTATAAATTAATAATGTGATGTCAAAATCTCCCGCCATTATTGTGCGGGAGTCCAGATCTCTTTGTAAGTCAATAAAAACTTGTCTTATGTATCTGGGTGCTCCTGTATTAGGTACGTATGTATTTATAATCATTAACTTCTGTTGTTACATTGATCCTTCTACCATTATGTAATGTCCTTCTTTGTTTCTTTTAGTCTTTATTACTATTAAAGTCTATTTTATTGGAGACAAGAGTTACAACTCCTGCTTTTTTTTCTCTTCTCTCCATTTAATTAGTAAATCTTCCTCCATCCGTTTAAGTCTTTGTGTATCGTGCAAGTTGGATCTGGATACTACATACCAATGGATTTCAACTTTTTATTCAATTTGCCTGTCTGTGACTTTGATTAGGGCATTGTATCTATTTAAGTTTAGTATTAATATTTGTGAGCTCAATATTGTAATTTAATGCTAACTGGCTTTTTTGCCCATTAGTTGATGTAAATTCTTCATTATGGAGATACTCTTTACGTTTTGGTGAATTTTTGAGATAACTGATACTGGTTGTTCCTTTCTGTTTTCAGTGCTTCTTTCAGAAGATCTTGTAAAACAGGCCTGGTGATGATGAAATCTCTGAGTGCTTGCTTGTTCATGAAAAATTTTATTTGTCCTTCGTTTATAAAACTTGATTTGGCAGGATATGTGATTCTGGGTTGAAAATTCTTTTCTTTAAGGATATTGAATATTGACCCCCACTCTCTTCTAGATTGTAGGGTTTCTACTAAGAGGTCTGCTGTCAGTCTGACAGGCTTCCCTTTATAGGTAATCTGACCATTCTCTCTAGCTGCCCTTAAAATTTTCCCCTTTATTTCAACCCTAGTAAATCTAGCAATTATATGTCTTGGAGTTGGTCTACTTGAAGAATATCTTTGTGGTGTTCTCTGGATTACTTGGAGTTGAGTATTGTCCTGCTTTACTAGGTTAGGAAAGTTTTCCTGAACAATATTCTGAAAAATATTTTCCAACTTAGATTCATTCTCTTCATGAGATTCAGGTACATCAACCAATCGTAAATTAGGTCTTTTCACATAGTCCCATATTTCCTGGAGACTTTGCTCATTCCTTTTTACTCTTTGTTCTCGAATCTTGTCTTCTCATTTCATTTCACTAAGTAGGTCTTCGACCTCTGATATCCTTTCTTCTACTTGATCAATTTGACTGTTAAAACCTGTGCATACTTCACGAAGTTCTCTTGTTGTGTTCTTCAGTTCCAACAATTCCCTTATATTCGTTTCTAAGTTGTCTATTCTCATTAGAATTTCATCAAACCTTTTTTCAAGGTTCTTAGTTTCTTTGCATTGGGCTAGAACATGTTCTTTTAACTAAAAAAAGTTCCTTATCATCCACCTTCTGAAGCCCATTTCTGTTATTGGAACGCACTCGTTCTCCATCAGGCCTTGTTCCCCTGATGGTGAAGAACCGTGATCCCCTGTAGAAGGAGAAGCATTCTGCTTCTGGGTATTCTCAGCTTTTTTACGCTGGTTCCTTCCTGTCATTGTAATTTTATCCACCTGTCGTCTCTGTAATTACCTCCTTTCAATTTAGGTCTCTGAGTGGACGTCCAACTTGTTGATTCCCAACGCCGAAATCTGAGCAACCCACTGCGCCGGCTAAAACCACAGCATTAAGATTCGTGGTGCTTTTCTGCTCAGGGGATCTCCGGTCTGGCTTCCCTCTTGACTCACCTTCCTGGAGATCCAAACATCGATCAAAAGGGAAGCTGCACTGAGAACTGCCGCGCCAAAGTGCCAGCAAAACCGCCATGCCGGCCACAAGAGTCGCGCTGGAGACTTGTGTGGCTCCTCTGCTGGGAATCCTAGTCCGTAAGCAACAAAAATTTTTCTGAAAATGTGGTGTCCTCTTGTTCTGTGCGCTTTCTCTGGGAGCTACAATCCTGAGCTACTAGTAGTCGGCCATCTTGGATCGCTCTCCTGATTTAGCATAATTCTTAAGGGCACTAGGAGCATTGGCTTCAACTTCAAATCCCCAGCTGCATCAGCCCCTAACAACAGAGTCAGTCTTCACACAACTATAGAGGCTGAGAAAAAGGAAGGTAAAGGAATGGAAGAGAAAGGAAGGGGAGGGGAGGAAAGGGGAGGAGAGGGGAAAGGAAAGGGAGGGAGGAAGGAAGGAAGGAAGGAGAAATAAATGAAAGAAAGGAGGAGGGGAGGGGAGAGGAGGGGAGTCAGTCTGTCCTTTGAAGCTTTGGAGCCAATCATTGACTTCTCCTCTCTAGCTATGAGAGTCCTAGAAAGCATCTTCTTCCATTAGAAAACTGTTTTGTCTACATTGAACATCTGTCCCTTAGTGTAGCCATGTTCATCAGAATCTTAGATCTCCAAATAACTTGCTGCAGCTTCTACATCAGCGTTTGTTGCCTTATCTCGCACTTTCATCATACGGAGGTGGCTTCTTTTTAAACCTCATGAACCAACGTCTGCTAGCTTCCAACTTTCCTTCTGTAGTTTCCTCACCTACCACCTCTCTGAGCTTTCATAAAACTAAAGAGATTTACGGTCTTGCTCTGGATTCGGCTTTGGCTTACATAAATGCTATGGTTAATTTGACCTTCTATCCAGATCCCTAAAAGTGTCTTCAAATTAGCAATAAGAGTGTTTCACTTTCTTGTCATTCATGTGTTGAATTGAGTAACACTTTTCATTTCAAGAACTTTGCTTTTGTATTGATAATTTAGCTGTTTGTGGCAAGAGGCTTAGCTTTAGCCTATCTTGTCTTCCTACATGCCCTCACTAAACTTAATAATTTCTAGCTTTTGATCTAAAGTGAGACACACGTAATTCCTCCTTTCACTTGAACACTTAGAGGCCATTATTTACTTACTAATTGGCCTAATTATAATACAATACTGTTGTGCCTTGGGAAATAGGGAGGCCTGAGGAGAGGGACAGAGAAGAAAGAATGGCTTGTTAGTGGAGCAGGCAGACACATACATTTATTAAATTTTCTATTTTTAGCATTCACAATTTGTGGTGCTACAAAAATTTACAATGGTAACATCAAAGATCACTATTTTGAAAAAGTTTGAAATATTATGAGAATTACCAAAATGTTACAAACAGACAGGACGTGAACGTGTGCTATTGAAAAAATGGTAGCAACAGACTTGCTGGATGCAGGATGGCCACAAATTTTGCTTTGTAAAAAAGCAACATTGGCCAAGTGAAGGATAATAAAAGAAGGTATGTCTTATTTCCAGTTGACATGCCAGAATAATTTTATTTTTTATTTTAGTGTTTTTACAGAAAAATTATACATTTTGATTACTTAATATTATCATCTGTTATGTCATGGACTTAAATAATGGAGTAAAATTAATTTAGTTATAAATCTCTCTCCCACCAACAATACCCATCTTTTATAAAAGTGAATATTTTCAGATAGTTTTCGTAGGTTGTATGAGTTTAAACGAACTCACAGTTAGCATTTTATAAACAAGGATGATTCTGTTCTTATTTAAACTCTTCATAATAAGTGTCTTACAAAACAACTTAGTGTTTACATTTAATTCAGTAATTAACATACTGTTTTCTTCCAGTGAACAGAAAAGTCATTATAAAACAATGTGTATTTCCATTCGTCATTGTCTTTTCTCACTTCCGACTAGCCACAAGGTCTTACCAACTTTTCTCTCTGCAAAATGAGACTGTGCTACGAACATCTCAGAGGCTTTGAGAGTATTGTACATAAGGAGCTCGAGCTACCTATATCAGTGGTGTCGGTGTAATAAATCATGTTCTTTCCTTAACTAACCTGCCAGACCTAAAATTGTAAATTTGTACATATCCTAGTAGATATATATATGGCAAGATCCCAAATTTGTTATATTGCAAGATCCCATATATAATATATATATATATTATATATATATATTATATTATATATATATGTATATATAATATACATATATATATGGATTTAAAGAAGCAGCCAATAAAAGGAGGTATGCCTGTATTTAGGCATGTCTAAAGGGGATTTTGCCAGGGTTAGGGTTAGGGTTAGTGTTCCGTGGACAACCATTTGATTCTAATGCCAAGAAGAGAGAAAGAATAAAGCTGACACCATGGAGAGAACTGTTACTCCATGAGTCCCCTCTAACTCCTCTCCATTCTTATTCACCTAGCTCCAGGAATTGCTACTTCAATATATTCATTAATCTTTGCAATTTTTTCATCTTCCAATTAGAATGCAAAATATAAACCTGTGTGTGAATATGCTATTTATGTATATTCAATTTTTCTTTTGTTTTCTACCAACAAAAAGAGGAAGATACACACACACACACACACACACACACACACACAAACACACACACACAATAGAGACAGGAGAAAAGAAAAAATTATCAAAGATATTAAGGGAACCTCAGTAAACAAAATCTTCTCCTCTTCCATCACTTCTAGACAATTTGAGAAATATAATAAAAAATAAGATGGAAGCTAAAATAGGCAGAATGCTAAAGTGACCCTCAAATTCCTCCTCACCCCCAACACATACACCCAGTATACATGTACTGAATAATCTCTGGGACTGTGACTATGACAAATTTTACCCTTGCATTTAGATTTTATTATATGGCATAGTTGGCCTTAAGATAGGGAGATTACACAAGTGGGCTGATATGATCGCATGAGCCCTTTAAAAGCAAAGAGTATTGTTCTCTGGCCGGTCACCAAAGCCAGATATGCAAAGCAGGAGAAGGGTACGATTTGCAATGACTGGCATAAAGATGAAGAAGATCATGGGGTGAGAAATGTGGGCAGCCTTTAGATGCTGACCAGAGCCCCCAGATGAAAGCCAGCAAGAAAATGGACTCTTCCAACAACCAGTGAGCATGGTGAAGAACTCCAAGCACAGATGAGAACTGCAACCATAGCCAACTTCTGGATTTCAGCCTAGTGAGATCCTGAGCAGAGAAATGACGTGTTTTCTACCATGCAGTTTTTGGTAATTTCTTATACAACCATAGAAAAGTAATACAGAGGCCAAGTTATGTTAGAGAAGTTTGAGTAATGTGAGAGTCAAATGAGCTTGGCCACTGATTTCCAACATTAGATTGATTAGCTCCCTCACTCACAGGGAAGATGGGGTTAGAACAGGCCTTCCCAGGTGGAAGGAATTTGCACAGAAAAGACAAATGGTAAAGAAGAGAGGAGAACTGAGCTCCCAGAAGTCAGGTCCCCTCCCAAGAAGAAGAACAAAGAAAGGTGAACTGAAAATATTTACTTATTTTACCCAAAATGACCAATCTGTTACATCATTCTTCTTCCCCCGAGGCAGAGTGAGTAAAGTTACAGAGATATCCAGACATACAATAATTGAACTCATTTCACTGACAGGAATATGAAGAATGGGGAAGGAGTTGGGCATGGTGGCATACATCTGTTGTCCCAGTTAATCAGGAGGCTAAGGCAGGAGGATCCTTGAGCTCAAGGGTTTAAGTCCTGCCTAGGCTACATAGTGAGCATACTTAAAAAACAGGGAAATACCATGGAAAAATTATACCCCAATAAAATGAAAGAAAGAGAAAGGAAGAAAAGATAGGTGAGAGGGGTAAGGGTCTTGGCTTATTTATCTTCATATATAACATCTAGCATTGCACTAAGTTTATAATTATCGCTTAATAAAAGCTTATTGAAAGACAAGTTGAACTGTTGAATGACTCATGAATGTATTCTCTTTTCACATTTAAAATAATCACCTTTATCTTGACAACAGGGACACCAAAATAGTATAGCTAAGTATGTAAGAGCAGCATAATGCAGCAGCAAGAACACAGAGCTTGACACGGTACAGAACCACATTCAGAAACTCACTAGCTAACCTCTTAAGAATTAACCTCACCTCTGGTCATGTATGTTAGAACTAATGCTTGACTCAAGGATAATTAGAAAGACAGAGAAAATCCAGGGATAGTGCTCAGTACAGCACTTACCACATTGTGATTAGCAAATGGAAGCCATGAACCATGTGTTGACTAGGTCCTTAACGTGTATAGACTCAGACCTCCTCTAATAACAAGTACATAGTCAGTGCAGGCCTTAACAGTGTAAAAGTGGATGACTCCCCAAGACAGCTGTTCCCATGTGGTAGCTTAGTGTTTCAGACTGCGTTAATATGTGACAACTCCACCTCAGCATGACGCTTCAGGAGTCTACTTAGTAGTGGAAGGAAACATGGAAATTTGCATACCTCAAATTATGCTGATCACTCTTATCAAAGTCCACTGGCCATCACTAGTCACATGACCCTGCACAAAAGTTCATCTTCCCTTGGTCCAGGAAAGGGATGAAAATTTGAAGCATTGGCTCACAGTAATAATGTTGTCCACACCAAGTTTCCTGTATTTTATTCAGTCCTCCTGCTATACGCCCACCCAAGAAGAAAATATTCAAATTTTCCCTTCCTGGACAAATTCTCTCCTTCTTAACAACTGTGTCCTCTCAATGTTTTATTTCCTCAAAGAAAATTCACTTAGTACTGTGAATACCAAAATCTCACCTTCACAATTACTGCAATGGAGAAAGCATGGCTTTGCTTTTGGAAAATAATTTCAAAAAATATGTAATAGTTTGATGTGGTGAGCAGAACAACTACTGGATTTTTAGTTTTGTCACTGGGAACATAGTACCCCACAACAGTGGTCTTGGTGATGTCTTTATTGATATTAGTCAAACCATAGTTGTATTATGTTGTTTTGCTCTGGGAAATTCACTTAGACATGGACAAGGAAAAATTATAATGCATTCAGGAAAGAGCAATCAGAGAGATGAAGAAATTCTATGGCCAGTTATACAAATAACAATTGAACAAAGGGATGGAAATTCAAAGTCAGTAAATGAGCAAACTCAGGCAGGAAGTGACTGCTCTCTTCAAATATTCGAAGGTTTATCATGCAGGAAAAGGGGCAGACTTGCTCTGTAAAACCCTAGGATATGATGAGAACCAAGAGGTAGAGGCAAAAACCAGACCCACTTACCTTATTTTAAGAAAGATCTAACGAAACCAAACCATGATATATTAGACTGCCTCAGGAGGTAGTAAGTTCTCTGTCGGAAAAATGGTTCAAGCCAAACGATGGCTGGATAATGGCACAGAGGATGGGAGAAAGACAAACTCTCAATTGCAATATTATGAAGTTGTCTCCTGGGTAGTTGGTGAGGGATGCAGTGGAGGCTGGATGGAGAAAAGAAGGAGAAAAGGTAGGGGGACTTTGAAACTGTTGATGTGTAAATTGCTCTAAACTACCTATGGTGTCAGGAGCTGGGCAGAGATGTATAGGAAGACATACAATTTGATCCTCATAACCAACATGGAATTAAAGCATGAACTATCATTATTTACCCCATATAACAGATTAGAATTCCCAAGTTACCGAAAGCCATATGAATTCCAAGGTTTGCATTCATCCCTTTCTGAAACACTGTGCCAGGAATGGTTGTCATTAGAAATGACAAAAAAAAAAAATCTAGGCAGTGGAATGTGATAAAAAGAGTAAAGTCCTTTTTGATATTGTCTGTCTTGATTATTCGAGCAATTTGACTCAGAACAATAACATTTTAAGCTCTTCTCTTTTTCCCTCCCTGCTCTCTCACAACCTTGTTTCCTGTAAAATTACAAATAAAGTAATGAGCAACGGAGACATTTTAGCTTAGTGAAATTGAAACAAAAAGACTGAAGACAAGAAAATAGTCCTGTAACATGTTCCAGAGAATTTCCAAACAAGAATGAAATATTTCCTGGTGTAAATGCCCTCAGTGGACTGAAAAATGTCTTTGGAACCCAAGACAACAGGTAAAGTCTGTTCCTCATTAGTGTGTGCGATAATGACCCACTCTTACATTTTCTATTTCTTTGGAATTCATTTGTTTTCATTACATCAGGTGGTTGTTATTATGATGTGTTAATGGGCTTCAAGCAGGGCTGTCCTCTGTGACTCGGGTCTGATTACTAAAATGAAAGTTTTGATATTTCTTATTATACCAACTCCAATTTGCATTCCAATTGTTAATATTCCTGTCCACCAGAGCAATGCTCTGAATTTCAAAGGCATGTAAAGGAAAGAAAAGTAAGAATCTTGTTTTTATTTTCAACTCTAGATTCTTTTTATCCCAAAGTTTGTCTTTCATGACTTAGCACTGTACTTCAATTCTTTTATGTCCCCAGTCTCATTACTAAAATCCTTTAGAACATATTTAAACAAGAGCAACCATCCACAGTTTTTCCCTCTTTCTTCACTTTTGCTTTTAGGTTCATATATCATTTTTTGGCATAAGCAGCCTTTCCCTGTCTTTGCCTTCTTCTTATCCTTTAGCCATAGGAAATATACCTAATCATCCAGTTCATGATGGCTTTTTGGTTCAAGATGATTGCAATGAATTTCTGTAGCTCATTATTTTTAAATATAAATAATTTAGATGAATTGCTCCCAAACGTTACACTTCATCAAAGGTGAGCCCCACTCTTAATGCCATATCAATGTTTTTCTTTCCTTCATGTATGAGACATGAAAGTCTTGAAGCCAGAGATCAAATTCAGTTTCTTTATAGGACTAGAAAGAACCATGACACTTCTAGTTTGATTCAGACTATGGCTCTTTTTCAGAAGCTCATTCTAAGTAGAGCCTACAAATTGAACATTTCCATACCGCCCATTCTAGTTATCCAGTATCTTTGCAAAATCAAATGCATTCGTCTCTTCACTCTGTTCTAACAGGTATAGCAAGTTCCCTGTTTAACTGGATAATGAATGAACTTTTTAAAATGCCTTAATCTATGTTTACACACACAAGATGAGATTGTTGTTTACCTAAGGGGACTGTCTTTACTCACTAATGTGCACTTTACAATAACTTAAGAAAACAAAAACAACCTTCTCACTCCCAGGAAAATGGTAATTGTGATAATTACAGCAATACTAAACAACCTTGCTTTTCCAGATACTATAGAAATACATTTGGTTGAACACATTTCTGTTTTGTGTTTATGGAAAGATTTCTTTATGTTTTCTTTGTTTGGGTAACTGTTAACGTTATTGCTGTTTATACTACAGGACTTGCGGTTAAGGCTTGTGTTTCTGACTGCCGCATCTTTTGCTGATGTCTACCACATGTTGGTTTACCTTACATAATTTTTCTCCACCGCCCCTGCACCCACTCCAAAAATATTAAGCATCACAGATGGCACTTTATAGACAGTTATTTTTGTGTATGTGTGGGTGTTTAACTTTGTGTTCAGCTTGAGGAGAGATGTCATGAAGGCTTTGTCCTTCAAAGTGCACTATTATGTTGCTGTTTCCCTTCAAAGTTAATTATATGTTTCTTTGTCACTGATTAAATAGATGTTCTGAATGTGCCTATAAGCAGTCCTTTCTAATGTCTCTTGTTCGTTAGGGTTGAATTGCATTTATAAAGACTCAATACAACAGCTGTTTTCACATGTTTATAATAAGGAAATTTAGAAAGGAGTTGTTGAGGAGCCAAAGTATTGAAACACACAGGGACAAAAACAGATAGGGAGAAAGAACTATAGGCAAAATGTAAACTATTTCATTAAAACATGAATTTCCATATATAGAATGGCTATTCCTATAACCATTTCATTGGATAGAACATAAAATGTGACATTACCTAATGATATGATGTTTTTTGAATTGAAGAACTCAAACAAATTAACCAAACTAAAAAGGATTTTGTTTTTTCACTATATGTAACCTGATAAGTAATCTAATCAAAATGTTGTAAAAAATGACGACTATAGAAATGAAAGGGGTTATAGCAAAGATGCTATCATTAGTTGGTCTACCAAGAAAAGGAGTATTCTCACTGGCTAATGACATTTTTGAAAATTTGGCTCTTTCAAAAGAGATACTAAAAAGTTAAAAGAAAGAAGATACAAAAAGTAGAAGTAGTTTTAAAAAGTGAAGAAAGAAGATATCAAGGCTTATAAATAATTTGTGGCAGGATTGTTGGCACAAGAAGTAGCAAGTAAGCCACAGATATATAATCACAAACCCAAATGCCTATGGGGTAGATAAATAACTGTGAGGGTGGAAGGTGAGATGATTTAAGTCATAGTCTTGAAAAACTTGTTTGTCATTTACATTCATAAGAATATTATTTTCTCTTACAAATAAACATGCTTTCTCATTTTTCTTGTGGCCTATCTTTTATTTTCCCTTTTTTGACAGAGGTATGGGAACAAGGAGTATTTCACTTTCTTCAAAGCTGTGTAATAATGGTGCAAGTAAGCTTATAAATAGCAATTGCCAGTAGGTTTCAGTGTTAGGGAAACAAAAATGCATAGCTGGTAATTCAGTATCTTTAAAACTGTGAAGGTCACAGCTCTCTGAAGCAGCAGCCTTGTTATTTGTAAACTATAGTAGCTTGTAAATTCATCAAGGGCAGAAACATGCATTATCCATCCTCAACACTTACTCTAGTTCTTGACATATGGAAGGTGTTTATCAAAAGTTTATTGAATTAAATTAATTTTTATAAATATGAAGGAAGACCAAGTGACAGAATGAAACTGGAATAGCTCAACAGAAAGTGAGAGGTAAGGAAGGAAAATGTAATCATGTCCCTCTCCATACTGTAGCACTTGAAAACCATCTCCATCAATCAAGCATATGTGTTTGGTTATCTGCATGTTTATTGTATATGTGTGTAACCACTTATGTACACATCAAAAAATCTCACTTTTCCAGAGGCCATGTGGCCACAATGACAGGCTTATCAGAACAATTTAGCAGAGTGGTAAGGGCCTGGTCTAAAAAGAAGACTAAATGATGAATGATGACATGCTCATGCCATCTGCCTCTATGCCCATATCAGTGTTTACATACATTATGTATTTCTAAATGTGTCACCAAGAAAGACTAAATTATGTTCCATGGTTTAAGATTAAATGAGCAAAATAACACATTCTTCAAAGTGGTAGACTTAGAATAAAGGTTTAAAGAAGGAGAAAAATAATCCCACTACTCCTAAAAAATTTTATGTAAACTCATTCATGTCTTTATGACTCAGGTTAACAGAAGTTTGCAATAAAGTGCCCTGATAGATAATATCTCTCAGCATGTCTTGAGGGATGCTGGCATTTTGTTTGAGAGCAGCATTATGCTCAAGTCTCTAGCCCAATTAAACATAACATTTTACCTTTGAAAATTTCCATTATATGTGAAACTAATATCTTATCCTAGGTTGCCTTGAAAAGACAGAAAGCATTGTACAACATAATTATTAAACCATCATTACAGGGTCAAGTGAAGCAGGAAAACAAACATGTCTTTTAAAAGACTTATATTTGTTTATATTGCATAGGACTTAGGAAGCATTTTTCTTAGCTAATGGTAAATCAACCTTTAAATTCTTCTCTGGATTTGTTGATTTATTTGAATTACCAGGGATATCAACATGAAATTGCTTAACTGCCCATGTTTCAAACATTATATTTGATACATATGGATTATTATGAAAAGAAAACAATGACTTTGTTTATATTGAATAACTAGCTAGTCAATTAATCAATTCAATATAGTTTATTAAATAGCAAATATAAGGAAGTCTTTGGGTTCAAGTTGACAATGCAGAGACAATGGTCTCTGCTTCCTAGAGATCCACAAACAGCCTTAGGGTACATTGATCAACTTATTGTTTATAGCATGTTGGTTTATTTATTCTATACATCTTTTCTTTGCACCCTCTTGTTTACATCATGCCTGTGAAAGATGAACTCTTAAGTGATTCTTTTCAGTTTGGTGTTGAGAAAACCATACAGTCCCATGAGAAGGGATAGTTATTTGCTTATCATATTTATTGTTCTAGAGAATTTTCTGGATAACATAGCAGCACTTCTGTGCTTAGGAATTCTGTCTATGTATCATTAATACTTTCAGTAGGATCATTACCTCCAAATCCAATAAGAAATAAACTATATTTTTCTGTATGGCCCAAAGTGAAATATGCATAGGAAATTCATAGATTCAGTCTAATCAATTAGTAATTGATCAAATGTATAAATTTTGGAAGCTTAACACAACACAGAACAAAATTATGGTGCTATGACTGTCTTCCAATTCTTTCTTCCATTATTTTCCAATGGCTAGTTGAGAAGAGAAGGCTGCTTTTTCTGCTCTAAGGTTAATTATCTTCAGTATCGATTTCAGAATCTAAATGGAAATTGTGAGGCAGAAAAAGAAAAGTAGAAGAGAATAACAGAATAAAAAGCCTGAAGCCTTTTTTCCTATGAATCCTGTTCTTGGACACAAAGTGATTTTGCCTACCCATGTAAACAACTTGGGGAGGATGGCTCTCTCTAAAGTAATAATGTGAATGAGAAGATTGTGGAGAAAAGTGGAGGCTCCTCAGTAGTAGCCCAAAAACAAGGATAGTCATTGCAGATTCACTTCTACCCATATTGGCCATTTTTCAAGCTTATTTCCTAGATTCACTATGCTGCAGGGACTTTAAGGGAGCTAGATTTCAGTCCTGCATCTGCCTCAAACTACATTACATCATCAGATGAAATTTTAAAATGTATTTAGAGCACAAAATTTAATGAAGGGTGAAACCACATGATCTCTAAATACTTTTCTGATCCCTGAATCTAAATATTATTGACAACTTATTTATCAGTATATGGTAACAACATATATTATCCTAGCATCCTCCTGTGTCAACCAGTTCACTTTATCTGACAGTAAAGAGACTGCCTGGGAAAAGAGTTAGAATACATTAAAATACCTACAGAAAACAAAAAACAAAAAACCTCAGATTAGGGCAGAGCATGGTGGCTCATTCCTGTACTCTCAGCACTTTGGAAGGCTGAGGTGGGTGGATCACTTGAGGCCAGAAGTTTGAGACCAGCCTGGACAACATGGTGAAACCCCCTCTCTACTAAAAATACAAAAATTAGCCAGGCGTAGGGGCACGCACCTGTAGTCCCAGCTAGTCAGGAGGCTGAGGCAGGAGAATCACTTGAACCTGGCAAATGGAGGTTCCAGTGAGCCCAGATGGTGTCACTGCAATCCGTCTTAAAAAAAAAAAAAAAAAGAAAGAAAGAAAGACAAGTTTCTCTGGCCATATAATGCATTGATACTAAACTTGAACCTGTGACTAATTGTTTCCAGGCAATAACACTTTACGAACAGGAGAATATACTAGTAAGATAATGTTCTAATTCCACAATTATCACTTTTTCTGTTTTCCAAAGTGTTAGCCAAAGCATTGGACATCTTGTTGAGTAAAAACATTAATTGCCTTACTAGCTTTACTACTAGAAATAAGTCTAAGATTCGTTTGTGGATTTTTCTCTCTAAGGTGGAAACATTTTTCTGTAATGCATTTGACATATGCCAATTTTAAAATGCATGACATCAACTCCTATTCATGAGTAACTTGCACGGTGCTGAAATCCTTACAAGTAATATTTTCCTACAGAATTGAATCCCAATTAATCAACATTTTAGTACTCAGTCCCCAAACTTCTCCCATGATGCAATCTGCTTCAAGGACTCACACTGTATAGTGTCTTGAAATACCAAACTCATCATAAGAATTTCAACACCAAAATGAACTCTCCATAAATATTAAAAATTATCTAGCCCTCACAGATGTTCATTCTGCTTATTACATGCAAACTTTCTGGATCAAATGTTCAATAGGAATATGTTAGTATCCACCAAAGATTGGTTTTGGCAGGGTATATGTTGATATCAGCAGGAAATAAATAGGAAAACATGAAAAGGTATGAAACTTTAAAACAATAGCTTAAAGGTGTTTTATAAACTACAGATGGCTTACACCATTTAAGCGAATATTTGCTCTGGGATGAGAAATAATCAGGACTGAGAAAAAAAGGAGAGCATTTGAAAATAATGTCTCCCATGCAATATGTTGTAATTAAAGCAGAGATAAGTAATGTAGAAACTGCCTTTATTATCTCTCCTCATAGGAAAGATGAAGTATGCTAGAATATATATGAGCACAAATCAGGACAAAAAAATTTAAAAACATTCAAAGTAGTAATCTTAAATCTTAGAATTATGCGACATGGTGTCTCTTTATTAATGTAATGCCAGACCATACACCACAACACCCAAATACACATAATTGCCACAAGTATATGCACACTCGTTTTGAATATTCTAAGAGTTACCACCACCTGCCATGAAAACAACAACAAAAAAGGAAAAAGAATAAAAACAAAGCTTCATTTCAAGGCAGATGGAACCTGAAGGTCAAATAAGTTAAGTCTTCTGGCTTCAACACTCTTCTCCAGAAATGCTTCCAGAGTTGGGCAAATTACTCCACACCTTTCCTTCCACTATTGCTGAATGAACAGATCAAACTCAAAGGTTGCTTTCCCTCCTTAGGCTGCGATCACTTTCATGCTTAGAGTTGAGCAGCACAGAGCACAGAGATCATTAACAATGTACAGATGGGAGATGACTGTGGAACAGAGGCAAAGGAGAAGCTGGGGGCAGTTGTTTGATGTTCTCCACATATTCATAGTTGAACCTGTGTGCTAACGTGATGCTGGAAGGAACCCTCACTTTGGGTATTGTCTGTGGAATGTGGCATTAAACATTAAATTAAACATTAAATGTTCCCTCGCATCCCCATGCAATTTTTTTTTTGAGTAGGTAAGGAAGTCCTGACTCCCTATAGTAAAATTCCTTTGAGTTCTATGTTGTATTCACACATCCTTCACTGAAAAAAATTTGTTGTTTTTTTTTTACCCCTACAATGAGCTTGGCATTATGCACAGGCTCAGAGTTTCTCAGAATGAAGGGCTGTTTGTATTAATACATAAAGGAATCTGTTGGAAAATATTACACTAAACATATGCTTTTGATGGTGGTGTAGGACAAGGTATAATGGAGAAGGTAACTGATAATTAAAAAGCAGCTATAGCATGAAAAATCAACATTTTACAAATTATTGCACATTTGGGTTAATGTAATATGTGCGAGTATAATATATATAGCATCAAAACTAATAATCACTGTTGATTCTCTGTAATTTTTAGATAATTATGTCAACTGTGTTATAATGGAAAGGTGGACCCAATATTATCAGATCTGGCTTCTAATTTCATTTCTGACACTGAAATCCTTCAATTTTTAATTTCTCATTTGTTAAAAAGTATATTTAAAAAGTGCTATACTACTATACTTGGTTACCTTTTAGGCTAAAATTAAATAATGCTTACAACTTCATATGAATTTTAAAATATTGCATGACTATACAATATTTTTATTATTGGAGATGGTGAAATAGACAGATGTCCCAATCTCAAAACATTTAATGAAGGAAGATTTACTTAAACATCAACTTTCCTACGGTACTGTTGTGTTTTGAGCACAGGAGACACTTGTTTAAACACCACACGGAATTCTGAAACTCCTCTGATTCAAATTTAATTGATTAAGAAATTATTCTTCACAAAATCTTTATAAAACCCTGGGAGCCAGAAGGGAAATCACAAAACTGGGGAGAAGAAGGACACACAAAAAAAGGATGAACAAAGAATTGCCTCATAAATAGGAGGCAAGCAGTAAGGACTGTTTTCCTTTTCTCTCTAGCTAGTGGCAAAGCCGCACTCACCACAGTGAAGATGGATTCTACCCGGGCCAGGGAGCAATTAGTAAGATTTCAGAAATAGAAGGCTAAAAGAAGACAAAGAATGAAGAGGAGGCCGAGAAAAGCAAAGACAGGTGCAGACAATGTTCCAGGAGAGATAGTCAACTCATTTTATTGCTTGGGGATCAAAAAGAAGGTACCTCAAATCAAATCAAGTCATGCAATAGATGTGGGATTTCAATTTTTACAGGTTGATTAGATTCTATTTTCACTGAACCCTGTGGACTTTCCGAGAGGACTTGAAACTCCTTTCAGTGCTTTGCAAAATTTCCCTAAATGTAAATTTTCTTGCAAAGGGGTTGCTCTGTAGGTTAGCCACCAACAATAGCATGGAGAGAGGACAGATGCCACAATAGATACATTCAAGGGTTTGAACCACATTCGTGCTTCTCCAGCCCCCGGACCATCTGAGTGAAAGGAAAGCTCCCATTAGCAATCATAAGCTGTTCAACAGCAGTGTATGCTTCAACACTTTACTTTCTAAAGGGTAAATATTCCTCCCCATTTTTTTAATCCCTTAACACCATATGCAGGAACACAAACAAAGAGTGGTTTTGGCCCAGTGAGTACTTGGCAGAGCTGAAGTGTCAAGAGGGGATAGAAACTCAACAAAGAGAAAGGCATACCACTGCTGCAATTGAATTCTCAGGTGAAGGGCGCATCACTACTGAGGACCTCAGCATCTGTAGCAGGTGCAAGATACCAAGTATCCTACGTCTCTTGTCAAAGGGACTAATAAGGAGGTACACTAACCACCCCCACCTTTCCTGATTGCATACCTCCTACTCAGAACTGTGTGGTGTTTATTAAAACTGTCATATTGCTAGTCACTCAGCATAGCTATGAGCTCAGACAAACATGTACGTATAATGCAACCAAGAGAAATCAATTTCTCCTGGGCTTCACTCCATTTAAACAACATGAAGGCAAGTGGGAAAAAATACAGGCTTTGACAGACTTAGGATTCCAAGTTAGTGAGTCTGTTGAGGGAGGAAGTTTTATGTGCCACGTTGTGAATTATTATACCAAGACTCGGGTGGATATGTGAAAAGCGAGAGGTCTATGCTCTTGGGTTTCCATTTCTAAAATGTCTTTGTTGAGGTCTTTTCAATTTAGTCCCAGAAATAAACAACTGCTGAGAATTAGTGGTGATTGAAAGTAGGAAGGGAAGAAGGCTTCACTAGGCTATTTCTGAAGAGGCTGGGTCCCTAAGCCCTTCAGGATTCAATGAGGAGGCTAAGGGTTTTAATTGGATTTGAAATTGTATTAGTAGTCAGGAAAGGTTTGGGGTGCACTGTGTCTGTGCTCTATGCCTAGCAGGCAGTTTGTTTCAAAGCTGACCTTTATCAGATGGTAGTATGTTTATTCCAGCCTGTCAAAGAGAAGGAATAAGAAAGCACTGTAACTAGGCCATGCAATTTTTGTTAATAAAAACAACAACAACAAAAGATATTCTGCTTAATTGGCTAAACTCCTAAATGGAGGAATTGGGGGGATATTCCATAAAGGGAAGTGGATGGATGCCAATCAGTCGTGAAGAAACTAAAGCCAAAAGCACCTTGCTCAGTAACTGATGAGAAGAAAATTGAGCTGAGATGAAACAAAAGTAGAGAAACTTGAAATAGACGGCAAGCAGGGCTTAATTATTCTAAAAAATTCAGGGCAGAACTTCAACAGTGGTCTATTTAACTTCCCCCCGCGCCTTCCTTCACCCCTTCTCTCACAAGGCATTTTCTAGGTATCAAAAACTTCAGCACGTTCAGACACTTGGCTCAAGGTTAAGAAGGAAATGCTACACTGTACTTTTATATAATAAAGTTCAACTATATCTCAAACTCTATTTCCTTTTTAATTACAATTTTCTTACCTGAGCCTCAAGTGATTCTAATGTTACCATTAACCCTGGAGGCCCGAGTTATTTTATGTTCAGCGACAAGTATTGGAACTGCAGTTCCCACATGGGCAATTTCTCCCCTTTGTGAACTTTAACCAAGTGGATAGCATCAGACCAAAGTTCCTAGTTACTCGTGTCCTATAGAGAGACAAGTGCCCTAGGGAAAGCTTAGAAATTTGAAATAAACTGAACATTATATTGCTTCTGAAATATTTGGGCACTGTGGAATTAGAGAAGACAGTAGAATTTTAAAGCGAAGGATGTTCTAAAACTAGGCTTTTTATAAAAGATACTCCAGTGCCTGTT
Source organism: Plecturocebus donacophilus (assembly GCA_004027715.1). Taxonomy (NCBI): domain Eukaryota; kingdom Metazoa; phylum Chordata; class Mammalia; order Primates; family Pitheciidae; genus Plecturocebus; species Plecturocebus donacophilus. The sequence goes on from PVKP010003735.1 coordinate 78,901, forward strand.
TTAAATTTTAAATTCTAGTTTTAGCCAAAATTTGTTTGAAAAGGATTATTAAAGAGGATTGTTAAGAAAAGAGAGAGATTATTGGAAACATATTTGAAATAAAATCGGATAATCTATAAACTTTTAAGAGTTTTGGATAAACATTGTTTCTAATCTCATTGTTTATGGCCAGGATAGCAAATATGTGACACAAATACTTCCATACCAACCCTTTTTCCGTGGCAGGCATTGTCGATCTAACACAGCACTGATTCCATTTACACCAGATGTTGCTAGCTGGATCATTAAAATCAACTTTCCCTTCTTCCTGGGCACACAGCTAGACTTCATTTCCCAACCTCTCTCTAGTTATGAATGACCATGTGACAGTCTTAACCATCGGAATGTAGCGGAAAGGATGTGTGTTTTATTCGGACATGGTCTCAAAGATGCTGCTTACCTATGATTCTTCCCGCTAGTTGTGATGGCGATGATTCACAAACTGGCCGGATGTATTACAGAAAATGTCACTGGAAGGCAGTACTGCTATGAAAGCAGCAGGGGGCGCTAAAACTGATATCTGAGGCTGCAAAACTGCAATCCTTGCGCAGTGCAAGTATCTGGAAAATTGTCTGAGATAACTTGAAAGCGTACCTTACGTGTTGAGCAAGAGCTCTAGGGGAAATGGCTGGGAAGAGCCACAGTATTGTCCACTATTGGCTAGCGTAAGCAAGCTACTTAAGAATGGGGCAAGAATGAAAACAAAGCTTCAGGAATCAAGGACCATATAGATTTGGAAATCCAACTACTGCACCCCATACAAAGACTGAAACACTTCTCCAGTGACCAAAAATTTCTAGTTTCATTTCTCAGGTAAACAAAGTGACTCCGCCTTCCCTGAAAGATCATATTAACACTGTTCCCTTACCAGGTCTGTTGTTTCAGGTAGCCTCAAGGTAGAGAAATTTTAGAGAAATTGAGAGGGAAAGGGAAAGGGAAAAAGAAAGGGAGAGTTGGGAGGACCGAGGTCCAGTCTGAACTGCTATGAAATCTGTCTCTAACCCACTCTGCCCTCAAAAGTATTCTCTCATTCTAGCAAAGGTAATAGTGATTTTTCTTCTGAAATCCCAAACCATTTATTTTGTACAGCATATCTGGCAATTGCATTTGATTTCTTATATGTTGAAATCAGCAGTGTGTTGTCTTCCTGTCTAGGTGTAACCTTCTTTAAATCAGAGCCTGTGTCTGTTGAACCTCTAAAGCTCCCAAAAAAGTACTTTGAACGTAGCTTAATGTAATTTTGATACATTAGTTAACTGCCAGTTCCTCCAAGCATCCTCTGCTTTGTTTCGTCTTTCTGTAATTAGGAACTGATTTGATCCCACCACCTACTTGTTAAGACTTCAGGGATCCCATTTCCTGAAACTCCGTGACTAAAATACACACCTCTGCCTCAAAGCTTTCTAAAATCCCTAGCTCCAAAACTACACATCTATCATTTCAGTTCTAGTAAACCATCTTTCTCACTCAGAATAATATTTAACTTTAGAGCCCATCTGCAGTCAAATCACCTCTTCTCTCTTGACTGCTTGCCTATCTGCCTGCCTTTTTTCTTTTCTTTCTTTCTTCAGTTTCTCCATTCTCCCTTCCTTCTTCCCATCTCTCTGCCTCTTATTTTTCTACCTTCCTTCTTCTCTTCCGCTCTTACTTTTTCATGTGGATAAGAAAATAGAATTACAAAAATGATAGTGTGCTTGGCCAACATCACATTGTACTCAAGATCCATATAGTCCAATTACCTGCTAACTATCTTTTTTGCACTGTATTCATCACATGTTAATATACACTCAAAACTCAAAGGAGTAAATGCCTTCAAGTATAAAATTTCAGTCTTTTCTTTATATGTGGAAATTTTTTGGAAGATAAATCTTGCCTTTTGTTCTTCTACTTGTGAATCTATCATGATTATTCAGATATGATAATATGGAAAACATCCTGACTCAAATCATTTGTCCCATGCTCATTTGTAATCTTAGGAATTAAGCTATGGAATCCAGGATCCCACTCCACAAATGTTGTATTGCTGAAAACATACTTCCTGTTTTCTTTTTTCTAGCTTTGTTGCAGAATAATTGATAAATAAAAATTGTATATATTCAAAGTATACAATACGATTAGTTGATATAAGTGTATATTGTAAATTGATTATGATGATCAAGTTAGCTAACACATTTCTCACCTTACATAGCTGCCATTGTTTTGTGTGTGTATGTGTGTGTGCATGTGTATGGTTACATCTTTTAAGACCTACTCTTTTAGCCAATTTCAAGTATATGATGCGGTACTGATAACTATAGTCATTATGCTGTAAATTCAATCCCCAGAGCTTATATATCTTATAACTGAATATTTGTTGTACCCTTGGACCTACATCTTCCCATTTTCCCTCTTCAACCCCTAACCACTATCTGCTTCATGTTTGACTTTTTTAGATTCCACATACAAGTGAGATAATGGAATATTTGTCTTTCTGTATCTGACTTATTTCACACAGGATAATCTCCTCTGGCTTCATCCATTTTGTTGCAAACGGCAGGGTTGACTTATTTTTTATGGCTGAATAATATTTTCTTCTTTTTTTAAAAAATTTTTTTGAAATGGAGTTTTGCTCTCATTGCCCAGGCCGGAGTGCAATGGCGCAATCTCGGCTCACTGCAACCTCCGCCTCCCGGGTTCAAGTGATTCTCCTGCCTCAGCTTCCCAAGTAGCTGGGATTACAGGCATGCAACACCAGGCCCGGCTAATTTTGTATTTTTAGTAGAGACAGGGTTTCTCCATGTTGGTCAGTCTGGTCTCAAACTTCTGACCTCAGGTGATCCCCTCGCCTCTGCCTCCCAAAGTGCTGGGATTACAGGTGTGTCTTCTTTTTATTTTTAACCTTGATAAGAGATCAACCCATTTAAAAGTCTTTAGATTTAGAAAATTAGAAAATTACAATTAGCATATTTCAAAACTACTATATTCTTAAATTTTACTTGTATTAAAATAATACATGCACTAGGTAACAATCAAAGAGTAAAGAGAATGTATGATGAAATTACTGGCCCCAGCGCCATCTTTACCACCCTTAGTCCACTCCCCATACGCTTTCACTCACGCTTTCTAGCTCTTCAGTACTTACTTCTGTAAGCACATATTGGAAACCATCAATTTTCTTGTTTTGGTGATACATGAAGAGTTAGTTCACTTGTAATCTCATCTTTCTCTCCTTCTTTTGATTAGTACTTATCAGTTGTATTCATTTTTTCTTGATACGTAATAATTGTACCTATTTATGGGATACATGTGCTATCTTGATACATGCATACAATGTGTAATGATCAAATCAGGGTACTTAAGATATCTGCCTCCTCAAACATTTATCATTTCTTTGTGTTGGAACATTTCAAATCCTTTCTTCTGGCTATTTTGAAAGATACAATAAATTACTGTTAACTGTAGTCACTCACTATGCTATCAAACACTAGAATTCATTTCTTTTATAAAACTGTATGTTTGTATTAATTAACCAGCCTCTATTAATCCCCCTGATACGTTCTGGATCTGCATCCCCAACCAAATCTCATGTTGAATTATAATCTCCACTGCTAGAGGTGAAGTGGGGCCTTGTGGGAGGTGATTGGCTCATGGAGGTGGTTTCTCATGAGTGATTAGTGATTTAGCACCATCCTCTTATTGCTATCCTCCCGACAGAGTTCTCTTAAGATCTGGTTAAAAGTGGGTAGAATCTCCTCCCTCTCTCTCTCCTGCTGCTCCTGACACGTAAGAAGGCTCATTCCCCCTTTGCCTTCCACCATGATTTAAAGCTCCCTGAGGCCTCCCCAGAAACAGACGTTGCATGCTTCCTGTACAGCCTAAAGAACAATGAGCCAGTTAAACCTCTTTTCTTTACAAATTACCCAATTTCAGGTATTTCTTTATGGCAGTGTGAACGGTCTAATACAGCACTACCTCCCAACACCCTATCCAGCCTTGATAATTACCAACCAATTCTCTACCTCTATGAGATCTACTTTTTAGCTCCCATATATGAATGAGCATATGCAATATATTTGTCTTTCTGCGTCTGTTTTATTTCACTTAACACGATGACCTCCAGTTTCCTCTCTATTGATTAGCTTTTAACTCCAATTTTTAGTTTTAATAACATTCAAAAGTATCTCTTGATTCTTCATTTTGTCAGATAAATATAATTGAGCTTCCACATTTTCCTCAACTTTTCCTAATCCTCTTTTTTATTTTACCACTCAGCTACATTCTATAATTTATGCTATCTATGCAGGTCATATTTACAATCTAAACTGCAAACACAAATAAATTTTCTATGAATACTGATTGACTCTAGAATTTGAGAATCAGTATTAACCTATGACTGTGCCTATATTGTTCAGTCTAGTCCAAGCAGTAGCACTAGGACTAGTAGGCCCAATTCAATGACTTCTGGGCTATTCTAAAGAGAATGTTTCTACCAGCAATGTCAGGTGGATTCTATTTTCTTGTACTAGTTCAGTTACTCAGAATTATGCCACAATTCAGTTTAGTTTATATTTCAAACTCGTTATTCTAAGAGTTGCTAACGTGTTTTCTACTTTGTAATTTTTATACCTTCAGCATGTTTTCACTTTTGCCAGAACAGCTTCTACTTCCTGCTCTCTCCATTTTTCATTTTTTCTGGAGATCACTATCCAGAGCCTTGTGCTTCCTACTCCTGTCAGAACTCCACCACAGGTACAGTCATTCGCCATGAAACATATGAGTCAGTGACAAACTACATAGATGATAGTGGTCCTATAGATTATGATGAAGCTGAAAAATTTGACTAACTACTGACATCCTAGCCACCTTAATGTTGCAGCGCAATGCCTTACACACACATTTGTGGTGATGCTGGTGTAACAAGTCCATTGCACTGACAGTTGTTAAGGGTATAGCACATACAATTATGTACAGTACATAATAACAGTGATAATAAATGATTATGTTACTGGTTTATGTACTTACTATTTTTTTCATTATAGTTGAGTGTACTTCTTCTACTTCACAAGAAAAACAACTGTAGAACAGCCCCAGCCAGGTCCTTCAGGAGGTATTCCAGAAGAAGGCATTGTTATCATAGGAAATGACAGCTCCATGTGCCTTATTGCTCCTGAAGACCTTCCAGTGGGACAAGATGTGGCGACGGAAGACAGTGATATCAATGATCTTGACTCCATATAGGTCTAAACTAATGATTATGATTGTGTTTCAGTGTTGAACAAAAAAGTTTAAAATAGAAAAGAGGCTTATAAAATACAGATATAAAGAGAAAATGTTTTGTATAGCTGTACAAGACGTGTGTGCTTTAAGCTGTGATATTATGAAAGAATCAAGAAAATTTAAAAGTTTATAAAGTAAAAATGTTACAGTAAGCTGTTTAATTTATTATTGAAGAAAGAGAAAACATATAGTTAGTGCAACATAAGTATACAGTGTTTATCAAGTCTACAGTAGTATACAGTAATGTCTACCTTTCCTTCTTTCCTCCCTTCCTCTCTTTCTTCCTCGTTCTCTCCCTTTCTTATTTTCCTGTGCTTGGCCAGATTTATTTTTTACCTTGTGCATCCTTCTTTTTGGTTTTACTTCTTCATTTTGATGGCACACGTCTTCCATATACTTCCTAAGAGGTATTAAAGAGGTCAAGAGTTTCAGTCCTTGAATGCTATAAAAGACCTTCATTTTGTCCTCACATGTAGTCCACTGCTTCGTTTGATATTAAATCTGAATTGAAAATAATTTGATGTCAGAATTTAAGAGGCTTATTGCTTTCTGGCATAAAGTATGGCTGACAAAATGTCTGATGCCTCTGTGATTTTTACTAAGCTGTCGATAAGTTTTTGTCTTTCTCCCTCTGGAACCTTATTAAAATTATTTTTTCTTTATCTGTCACGTATTTTGGGAGGAAATATAGTTAAAAGAAGTTTTTTGGAAGCAGAATACTAAGGCTTTCATCTCATTATTGCCACATATTCACTGGGTAATAAGTGCCCTTTTAAATAACTTAAAAATTGTGTGCTTTAGGCTTGTCATTTATAAAACGGATAATAGTATGTCTATATCAGCATTGTGGTGATAATTAAATAATACACATAAAGGGCATAAAACATGATCTGGCCTATTGTAAGTATATATACACTTTTGCTATTATTATATTCTGGTTTTACTGGTTTAATTTCAGTTTCCATATTTTGATCTCTTAAGAGATTTTTGTGTTCTTTGATTGACCCTTTGATAGTGTACTTTTGATGTTTTATGAACCTGATAACTTTTTCTTTTTTTTTTGAGATGGAGTCTCACTCTGTCACCAGGCTGGAGTGCAGTGGCTCAATCTCGGCTCACCGCAACCACTGCCTCCCCGGTTCAAGCCATTCTTCTACCTCAACCTCCTGAGTAGGTGGGACTACAGGTATGTGCCACCACGCCTGACTAATTTTTCGTATTCTTAGTAGAGACGGAGTTTCATTCACCATGTTAGCCAGGATGGTCTGGATCTCCTGACCTCGTAATCCACCCACCTCAGCCTCTCAAAGTGCTGCAATTATAGGCCTGAGCCACCGTGCCCAGTGATAACTTCTTAAATATCATAGAAAATAAATAAAAAATTTCTAAAACCTGCCTGGTGCTGTGAATGATGTTTCCTTTGGAGCAGTGTTTTTTTTTTTGTTTGTTTGCTTTTTTTATGTGGTGTCTTTCTTCCGTGTGGCTATGTTAATAATCTTTGGTTTCTGGTTCATCTTGACAATAGGACATGTAGCTAGTATGATTTCCTCTGGTTTTATTTCTGGTAGGTTTCTTTCCTGAGTGTAGAATTCTGTCTGGACACTCTGAGTGGATGGAGGCAGTGGGGTCTGTGGGTGTATTGGTCGGCTTCATTTTGAGGAGAGAGGTAAAGCAGGGTCAAACATATCCCCAGGTCCTCACCACCATGCCAACATGAGAAGGCAGTCATTGCTAGTCGTGATGGGTCAGCCTATAAGCTTAACCCTTCCCCAGATGGTATAGCTGGGTAAATGCCATCTTCACTGTGAAGTCAGTAGTGAGAGACCAGTCCAGTGGACTGTAGCTCTACATAGCAGGTTTGCCCTCTTTCGTATCTGTTGCCTCTGAGTCACAGGAATTTTCTGGGGCTCTTTCAGATGGAATGATCCCAATTTTTCCTACAGCAATCAATATTGTACTTTAGGCTAAGGCTTTTCCCCATCCAATTATGGTCTTCCAGAAATGTATTAAAGTATTTTTGTAACAGTGACACCTCTCATATTCTATTTATTGTTGTGACTATTTCATTTTCTAATTCTAGACTTTAATTCCAGTGATTCCCAAGAGAGACAGGAGGTAGATCTATTTGCTTAGTTCACACCAAGTATTATTTTCTATGACAGCCATAAAAGAACAAATATAGTTGAGAAAACAAATGTTAGTATAAATATATGTTAGCCATAGGATTTATGCTAACAATAGTAGGAAGCAGAGTTAAAATATTTTTTCTTCACCATGAATGACTATCCTGTCACTGATACTTACTGATATAAAATTTCTATAATGCATATTCTAGAAATTCAAATTTGGTAGAAATTCCTAGATATTTTCAATAAAAATAGAAAATGTATGTATTAAGAGCTAAAATTTTTTAGAAGAAAAAGATACTTAGTGTTTAGTACTAATCAATGGCTATTAGTTATTTTTAAAGTAGGAGGTTAAAGGATATTAAACTTTTAGTGTATACTCTTAAAGCACACTGTAGCCTCATTATCGTACTAATTGAATATTAGTAAAAATTATATCTTGAAATACCTGTCTGCCATGTATGGAAAAATCTGCAACTTTGGTGCCAACGCCTCTTTTGCTCCTTGCCTAGATTCATTAATAGCATAGTAATTTTAAAGAATGTGCCACTTAGTATCACTATCTTTTGAATAAATGGATGAATACATGAGTGAATGATTTATGATCCTAAAATTAAATTATTATAAGTTAAAATAAACATGATATAATACAAGGGTCTAATATGGATTTTAATTTTTAATTTGTTTCTTTATGATTATTGTTTATGAAAATTTAATCCAATGATTCTAATAACAATAGTCTGGCATTAAACCTTATAAATTCCACTAATACAGAATTACTTGATAATTACTACTGAATATAATCAAATACATAATATATGTAAAGCATATCTTTTTATTGTTGTTTTATTTTATTTTGTTTTTTGAAATGGAGTCTCGCTCTGTCACCCAGGCTGGAGTGCAGTGGGGCAATCTCGGCTCACTGCAGCCTCTGCCTCCTGTGTTCAAGCAATTCTCCTGCCTCAGCCTCTCGAGTAGCTGAGATTACAGGCACTTGCCACCACACCTGGCTATTTTTGTATTTTTAGTAGAGATGGGTTTTCGTCATGTTGACCAGACTTGTCTCGAACTCCTGACTTCAAGTGTCCACCTGCCTCCCAAAGTTGTGAAGCATATCTTTGAACACAATGCAAAATTATGAGATATTACTTCTGATTTGACATGTATTTATCATAAACTCTGTATTTGGAAAGCACAATATATTACCAAATAATGTATCACAGTTTTTATTCTAGACTTAACTTCTCCTAAAAAAGATTAATGTGAAAATGGATACTAACTAGAATACTAGACTGATTAGATCAAAGGGACTCACTTGAGTACTTTGGCCCTATATATTCCACAGGTGAAGAGACAGAGGTCTCTTTTTGTAAAGCTGTGTACCCAAGGTCACAGGTCTTATTACTGATGCAATCTCTCAATGGTAAAGCCAAAACAACTCCAAATTCCTTTCTTTTAACTTGCTTTCCCTGCTCTACCAGAAACCCTAAGATCTTAAATTCTTTACAGTATTCCACATTTAGAAAAATTTCTGGGAAAAGGTACAGAAGAGTGTAAGGATGAGAAATACAATGAGTATATGACAAATGTCCCACACCCCGAGGGAGAAAACACCTAGGACACCCTAATCAGTGATGCAACAAAGGCAGTTGTTCCTCCAGACTTTCAGGGTTGCAAACAGTTTTCTATGGCTGCCATGATTACAGCCGGGCTGTGGTACTGTGCTCTGTTGCTTGCAGCACTTTCCACTGGAGTGTAATAGAATACTGGAGAGCTATTGTATTTTTAAAGGCAATTAATATTTTATTATGCACAGACTTTTATTTGCACCATTTGGATTCCTCTTCTCTAATTAAATCTTGTGATTTACACAAACAGAACTGCTGTTCTTTAAACTCTGCAAATTATCAAAATTAACAAATACTTGTTAAAAGGAAGCAAAAGCAGCCAAGGGTCCTATTTTTGTGACAGAAACAACTGGAGGCAACAGAATGAATTGATAGTGTCTCTTGTTTGAGTGGGGCAATGAGGCAATTACATATACAATACCTTAGTTAGGGAGAACTGATAGAAATTCCAGCTGCCTATGAGAGAAAGGTTAATTCTTTAAATAAATAAAGCCAGAGTATTTTATGTGACCATGTAGGATTTTTGCTTCATGACCTGTGTGCAGCATTTTGTGTTATGGGATTTATAAATCAAGAGTGTGGTTTCAAGCATGCATTCTCCCAACGCTTTATTTGTGGAATGTTTCCTACGGCCAAATGAATGGTCTTCAGAGGGAACAGAGGAAATAAGCATAGATGCCCACTAGGGGAATATGCCTGGATCCCATTTTATCCTTAAATGAGAAGATTCTAGATAAACCCCAGCTAAATGAGTATTATTAGCTCCTCACCACTGGCAATATATGGAGTAAGTACTTTTTAGGGACCCTGTCTTCATCTCTGTAAAGACAACAGACAGGGACCTGACTGAGGGTCAGGAATCGAAAGATATGATCAGGACAAGAAATAATCTCCATCCTAATTAGCCTGGAGACTACAGACTTGAAGAGCATTACCCCTAGGGTCTCTGTTTGGGAAAGAAGAGGAGGGGAATCCAGTAGATTTGGGTGGGGCCAAGAAATCAAGTTATCTTGATGGCTCTTTTTCCATCCCTGGCAAAATGCATATTCAGTCCAGTAAACAGAATGAAAAGTAATAGGCTCAGTAATGCAGAAACTCACTTTCCGGATGTTTCGGGAAAGCATTTAGCCCATATATAAGGGGTACAATGCAGCTTTGCTATTTCTATTCTCATTTTGCATGGGATTCTTGTCTTCATTCAATTTGTAAGTCATATGCTTTTGTGCTCTGTGTGCCAGCAGATTAATTGAGGAAAAACTCCTACATGAAATTTTTATAAGGATAATGGAATACCTAACTAAGTACACAGTCTCCATTTAAGCAAATTCTAAATAGCTTTATTATAACCTATATGGGTAAAAATGACTCGAGTCTACCATTCTTACAAGGGCCTTGATATACTTTCAAAATAAAAGAACACATACAAATACATACTACGCACACTTTATCAATTTAGATCGTCTCCAATTTTAAAATATACCAAATAAAAGCAACATTCAAGTTAGAAATAAGTACAAGCAAACAGCAAACAAACACTATTTTGGTTTCACCATTTTATTACTCCCTAATGTTGCCACTGTTGTTATGGAATCACTCTGAAAATCTTTATTCTTTTAGAGAATCTCAGTGCTGCAGACCTGCAGACTTACCCTGTCAGGCTTCATGGAAAGGGAATGTATTAGAATCGAAAAGAAAGTTTCACCTATTTCAAACTAGTCTCCAAAATTAACAATGTGTCCAAGAAATATTAATAACAAAACTTTTTTCACCCTCCTTCTCCTATGCCTATTCTTCATCTTCTTCCTTCCTTCCCACAAATTGGGCAGCTTTTACCCCAAATGAGGCAGCAAATCAAGAACTAGGGCATATGGGGCCAATACAACCATTTAGTAGATTTTTAGTGCACTTGGTGTTTAAGGACTACCTCAAAAAATTAGCTACCACTGAAACTTTGTTCCTTTGAGTGTATACATCCTAAAACATAGCTGAAAACAGCCAATCTGGATATTTGTGTGTGTGTGTGTGTGTGTGTGTGTGTGTGTGTTGTTGTTGTTGTTGTTGTTTTTCTTTTTTGGAGACAGAGTGTGTCACTCTGTTGTCCAGGGTGGACTGCAGTGGTGCAATCTCAGCTCACTGCAACCTCCACTTCCTGGGTTCAAGCAATTCTCATGCCTCGGCTTCTTGCGTATCTGGGACTACTGGTGTGTACCACCATGCCCAGCTAATTTTTTGTATTTTAGTAGAGATGGGGTTTCAACATGTTGGTCAGGCTGGTCTAAAAAACCTGAGATCAGGCAATCCATGTGCCTCAGCCTCCCAAAGTACTAGGATTACAGACGTGGGCCACCACGCCTGGCTTTGGATATCATTTACTCACTAGGACACTGGGAGTAGACATCATTTACTCACTGCAAATGAAATAACATTTAATATTTAGTGGACACTCACTATGGGTGAAGCGCAGTACTAGATTATTTACTGCATTGTCTCATTTCATCCTCGCAGCAACCCGATTTAGAAAGGGATTATTAAGATCCTTTTCTAGATGAGGAGAGTGAGGCTTAGAGAATTTTGCCTACATTCAAAGTCAGGCACAGACTAAATGGAAAAACCAAGAGCATAACAATGTGAAAATCTGATCGCAGAACTAGTGCTGTTTAACATTGTGCTATACTAAAATAGAAGTTGAGGCCATTTATACATTTATAACGTGAAAAAATACGATTAATTTTTAAGAATATTTCTATTATTGAGAAGATAATTGTAGAAATTGATTTCTTTATTGTTTTAACAAAGCACATAATTTATTTTGCCACCCAAAAGAAGACCAAACTGACAAATGTATAGGAAAAGTTGAGTCTTTCATATTATTTATTCTAGTGGATTATTTCATAAATATTGCAGTCTTTTAAAAAGTAGAGTTGTAATTCTGTAATAAAACTAAAAACTCCCATTTTTCTCCATTAATATTAGTAGATGTTTATTAGAGAACTACGCTTTCTGGGTACTATAGTATAGTAAGAGGTCCCTTGAGAAGTTACGAGTTTCTGCTTATGCTTGGTCCACCATAGGTGCTTAATAAATGTGTTGATTACATAAATGATGGCAGGATCTTTGACTATGGCAAATGTAGAGAACTCAGCAATATAATAATAATTCAAGTTCAATAAATGGGTTGTGATGTTTACATTAATACTTAAATGCACTAAGATAATGGGGTAAGCATGATAAAAATTAGTAAGTATGCAGAGCAAAACAATTTCAACCATACAATTGAAAACAAATTAAACAGAAAATTTGATTTCCCCCTTCCTCTTCTAATCCAGACACAGTTTACAGAAGAAACTGTATTTTATCTGGTCCAGTGTTACTTCTTTTGGCTATTGCCTTCATAATTCCAAAGAATATGCCTATTTCTTGATTAATGGAGATAATCCTTCAAATTTACCAAATGCTGACATTTTGTGCTAAGGGACGGTGCTAAGCAAGCTGCCTATATTGTCTCATCTAGTGTTTCTTGGGAATAAATACTGATTATGATAGTCAATCATGATAATTCCATTCTCCTTCTGTTTGATTGATTTATATGACATAATCATGGCAAAAAGCTATTAAAAAAAGTTTGCTTAGGGTCTTTAGGGAAAAGTTTCTTTATTCTTGAAAAGAGACACACAGTAAAGAATAGTCTCTTTCTCGGTGGTCACTTTTGTGACATTAATGTAGTACACGGTTATGCTGCAACAATGCTGTGCCTGCAGCAGGGTGAGGAGAGTCCTCCTAGGATGGAAGGGTGGAGAGCAATAAAAACAGTGTGATTCCTTGAAGATGTGAAGTGTTGAAATAACCCATTCCACCACAGTTAGCAAAGCCATGTGTGGATATGTTCTAAAAAAACTGAATATCCTTTTTACTTATGATCACCAAAACACAGGCCTCCTGTTACTCAGAAGGTAATGTAATATGATCCAAAAGATCCAAATTCTATGTGCTAAAAACCTATACGTAAATATTTACATGTATAACCTGGTACTCAAGTATTTGTTTTCTGTTATTTAATCTGTGATAAAGGAACACTGGGCCATTACTAGATAACATCTGTAAATCTATGACATAGGAAGCAACTTTTAGTTTAGAGAGAATTAGGAAGTTAGCAGGTAATAGACCAGTGTTACAAATGAGAGAGTAAGTACAGGTTAGGAAGGCCACAGACTGGAATCCAGAAGTCTTATGTTCATGTTTGAGACCCAATTTCACTTAATGAAATTTTGTGCAACAATAAACGAACCTTTCTTTCTAAACTCTCTAGCTTACGTTTCCATATATGCCAAGCAAGATTTCTAATACATGTTCTGCAGGATCAAATGGGCTAAGGTGCATAAAATTGATCTATGAAATTTCATGCATTCATTGAAAACTATTTATAGTATGACCATTATATGTGTCAGGAACTGTCCCAGGCTCTGGGCAAATAACAGTGAACAAAGCACAATATGCATAAATGAGTTCATTTATTAACACATGATCAGTTCTAATTTGCTTTATACATTTTAAAAGCAAAATAGGCTTTTAATTATGAGACTATTATATCGCATCATAAAATTCTGGCATACAGAACTGAAATATCACAAGGGAACATATATTCTGGGTTATTTAAAGTACATTGCCATGAAGATCAGGTATTAGAATTTACATTTTTTTTTAACTATCATAGCCTCAACTTCTTTAATTGAATTATGTTATAGTTATACAAGTCTTTTGATGTATCAGCTGTTTTCTCACTTCTCTTAGCTGCCAACAACATGCATTTCAGAAAAGACTGACATGTTTATACCAATGTATTATAATATGAAGAATTTGGAGGAGATCTGCATTCCCATTAATATGGTGGCTCATGACCACCACACACTGTTTGCCGGCACCCATTGCATAGCTTCCTCGTATTGCATAGCTTCCTCGTATTGCATAACATCTTTTTAAATTTAATCCCACCCACCCCGATCTGAGACCTGCTGTGGAATTTGATAATTGCCCATAGTGCTCTTGTTCTTGGCTAAACTGACACAAAGAGTATTCAGTAGACCCACATGGGGAAGCATCTAGTCAGCCTTTAATATTTTCCCAATTTTATTAGTCGTGTTAATTCTGCTCTTCTCTCATAATTGCAGTTCTCATCCCCAATAATTCTTCCCTATTGTCAGGGCTTCCATATACAATTCTGTAAGTTAAGCTGTGCTCAGCAATTGCTCCAATGAGGGTGGTGGGACTGAAAGGCAGCCTGTGCTGTGCTCAGCCAATCCTCAACTCAGAGCCTGAGTTCAGTTCCCTACCAAATCCCAATGGGAATTCTGTTCCCCATGGAATCCCAGTGGGAATTCAGTTCCCTACTGAATCCTACTGGATCCCATGGAATGACTTTTACTGTCTTCTCTCTATCTTTAAATGAAAGAGAAACAAATGAAGGAAGGAAAAGTGGGAAAGGGTACATATGTATGTGCATAGTTATTTTTATAGATTTAATCAGAAAAATGTTGAGCTACTTATTATTTTAAAATCTTTTTTTTCTGCTAATATTGTTTCTTAGAATATTTCCCCTTGTGTAATGTGCCAACATAAGGTCCAGGTTACTCAACATTAACTACAGCTGGTGATGTAAGGATCAGGTAAGGATTGTGATATGATTCCTGGAGTGGAAATTTTTGCAACTAATTACAAAGCTCTGTAAATTTAATAACTGCCCTTTTTCCAGCAGTGATTCAACTTGTCAGGATTCAGAGACAGCCCACTGTGTGGTCTCATGCCAACTGCAGCATTTTCTCTACCGCTCCCTTGGCTGGACTGGCCTCAAAGAGCAGGAAATGTGCTGTCCAGGGCACAGCAAGGACTGAAGGATCACTCCTTTGTATCATATTGATTTGCAGACAGCTTTCCTCTCTGCCTTCACTTGATGGCTTGGGGGTGGTAGAGAAAATAATAAAATAAATATAAACAGATATCTTTTCAGTCTTTGCACATATCTAGAATTTTTTAGTTGACTTAAGAAAGAAAGGATCAAAGCACAAGTCACTGGCCCTTCTCATGGAGCCCATTGTACCAATGAATTTAAAAAGTAAAGAATTCTTGTTAATCTCTTGGGAATTTGTTTCACAGTTAGCATCCTCTGGGACTCGAGGTAGAATTACAGGGACATGTGCCAACATACAGTCATGGCTAGCCAATGGCAATGGTCCTTAGCTGCAATCCAAGTCAAGACTTGCCTTCAGGCTGGTCTCCAAAATGTCACAGGATAACAATGAAATTGGTATAACTAAGACAAAAGATAATAATAACATCTA
The DNA here is from genome assembly GCA_004027715.1 of Plecturocebus donacophilus. Taxonomy (NCBI): domain Eukaryota; kingdom Metazoa; phylum Chordata; class Mammalia; order Primates; family Pitheciidae; genus Plecturocebus; species Plecturocebus donacophilus. Next base: position 94,282 of record PVKP010003735.1, read on the forward strand.
AACTACTGTAAAGTGATAAGTACTTTACATGAATTGTCTCATGGAATACTCACCACTGCCCTATGAGCCCTACAGCAAAAGCTAGATATGCTTTTGCCATTTCAGAGATGAATAAACTGAAACTGAGGGAAGTTAAACAAGTATCCCAAAATTTACAACTAGAAAGGAGAGATGTTAAGACTCGAATGTAGATCAGAAATACATGCTTTATGGCCTCATGTATATTTTCACATGTTCTGTTAACAAACAAAAGATATAAAGATGGATAAAGGAAGGCCTCTGATATTCTATACTAATTCCCCTAGAGGGAGTACACTAAGGATCTTACACATTTTTAGCTAGGGGAGATTCTCAATCTGCCAACAAAGAAAGAGCAATAACAGCCACTTTGTTCATTTTACAGAAACATATCTCTTTCTGTATAAAAGCTTTCTAAGAGCACTGACTCTGACCAGAGCCAATGTCACTACTTTCTACGGAGAATTTTACGGTTTGCTTTAAAAGCCTTTTAATTAACCTGTGATATTATTATATCCAGTATGCTTTGACTATTTGTGCTGAACACTGTTGAAGGCAGAATATTTCTTCTGGGTTTATTATTTTCCTCTCATTAGTTTCTCAGTGAAAGTGAGAGCATGGAGGAAAACAGAACAGAAAGAAGTAAAGAGATGATTCTGCCCACTTAAAATCCCAGACCCTATTGCCCTCAAAATGGATGAGATTGTCCAGAGGAACCTTTGTTTCCCTGCATTTTCCAAGGCCCTGCTCCTAGTTCTGTGGTACCCTTGTATACCTTCTAGAGCACGGATCTGGAATAGTTATTTCCCTTTGCTCCCATGTGGGATTGCTGATACCTGGCCACATTTTTATACTGACAGAAAATACTTTTTAAAAATGTTATGACTCTTTGGTGATGAATTTAAACATTGAATGTAAACAAGACAATCTACACGGTAAGTTGTGCTTATTTATAGAAAAGTAATATTATAAACATATGATTTTAGTGTTCATCTTTTAGCTATTGGTCTAGGAATCATTCTCATCTTAAGTTTAATGAGACAGACAGAGAGACAGAGAGAGAACGTTCTTCAGCATTACAATCTCAAAGGCAAAGAAATCTCCAGTGGGAAATTTTTTTCTAGTACTGGCATTTTGGCCATTCTATGTCTATGACATATATTTTGGATAAAGAAATTCAGGATTCTAGTGTGATTTCCATCATTTGTTAGCAATGTGAACTTAAGCAAATCGTTAATACTATTTCCTCTTCTGTAAATGTGTTCAAATAATACTTTTCAGATCATGTTTTGGAGCCATTGAAGGTATCAAATGAGAAAAATATGTGAAATCTTTAGGAACTGTGATGATACATAAGAAATATGCATTGATGTTTGTCATCAAAAATATGTGTGAAAATTGTGGAGTAAGCCATATACTCTGAGATGACCTGTGAGCAAAACAATCACCTGGCATAAGTCAGTTCTAAAAGCAGAGGTGTCATCCTATTAATATTGAGTAAAACTGAGGAATTATAAATATTAAGAACAGAATGCATGTAACTGCAATGCTAGTGCACGCTGCTCTTTCAGCATTCCATTTGAATCAAAAAGTTCCAATAGAGCTGAAAGTACGGATCAATTGGATTGATGAGTTGTTAATATTTTTATAAAATTGAGTGAGTATTCTAAAGAGTTTTGGGCTTGGCTAGAGGTAAGAAAATGTGAGGAAACAGACTTTAAGAGACTAATAGCCAGTACCCAAAGTTTTAATAGCTTACTAGTACAACTTACAGACTGTTTGCATAGTAACATCTTATATGCCCTTCTACTAATTGCTAAAGTACCCTTGATTTAATCAAATTCAATAGTACTATATAAAATAGATTTGGAATTTAGTATTAATCCTATTATTTGTTCTGTTCTACAATCCAATTCAAATATTTAGCCGTCATAATTAGAAGGTTTAATATATAATTTAATGGAAGAAATTACTGAGCACTTTTGTTTGATTTTAGACATTTTAAAAGAGTAAGTAGTCTTTATTAAAAGGAACATATAGTTCACTCTATTTTCATTAGCTAAAGCCACCAGATTCTCTACTCAATACTTTATTGTCTAATTCTTACTTTAAAAAATCCAAGTATCTATATATATGAGTTTTCCAAAATATTTGTTAGTAAAATAAGAGAAAAAATATTTTCTTTCTTTAATCCATGTCTCCAAAATGCACAAGGAGGTAGGTCAAATCAAATGTAATTGTCTGGACCACATTCTCTAATGGATAGACTTTTACACCTTAGACCTAATGTGTATGCATAGGCCTCTCGGAAATAGCATGGTGCGAGCTAATGATGTGCGTTGCTAAATATTGTTACATCAGGGTGACATTTATAAATTATATTTTAATATTACAATGATTTTAGATGATTGCCCCGAAAGCCCTTTTATTTTTAGAGAATATGAAGCATGCCTGGCCCACAGACACTCAAATCCTAAGATGTTTCAAATTAGACTCATTATCTTTCCACCCCCGCCCTAAAGTTGCTGCTCCTCTGTGTTCCCTTGCTCCAGTAATGGGGCCAGTCTCCTCCCAGTCACACAGGCTAGAAAACTTCAATCATCTTTGACTCTGACCTCTCCTAACCCTTTAAATCCAGTCAACCAAGTTCTCGCAAGTTTATCTTTGAAATGTCTTTGGAACTTGTTCTATGCTTCATCCACACTCCTTCTGTGGTTCGGGATCATCGAACGCCCTTCAGTTATTCAATGAGCCCAGGAGCTCATGCATTCGGTATCCAAATACACTATTACATTGCTAGGCTTACTCTTTTAAAACACAAATAGAAATATATAACCATTCTGAAGCTGGAAAACGTTTCTGGCAATACCATTTCACAGACAATGAACTCTAAACTCGTTAGCAGGGTATCAATCCTTTCACTTTTTGCCCTATTGGGTATTTTTCACCAATGGCTAGGTAGGTTCTAGCCCAAATACATCATCAGCCATCTCCAAACATGCCATATTTTTCTCAGGCAATTTTCTTTGAGTGAGTAACCATTGCTACCTTATATGCATCGGGATAACCTAATCATTTTTCATAGCACAGTTCTTTTATATCCTTGGGAAGAGTTAATCAACCTTCTTACCCAGGTGCCTAGCAGTATGCATATTCCTCTCTTATAATAATTACCATAATCTAGTAAGAAAACTGGTCAGATATGCGTTTGTCAACACCAGTAAAAATAGAGCTCTTTGAAAGCAGGAACCTTGTCTTTTTCACGGTTATATGCTTCATATACAAGTAAGTCACAGTTATATGTTTATTATTCAACATTTTAATTGTTTTGCAAATTACTGTTGGTGCTGTTCATATTATATTATGAAAAATAGCATTGTTCTTAACCGCATTTTTATGTTGTGAATGGGAGATGTCAATATATATCTAGCATCAGGAGAAAATACACCACCCTTCTGACATGGCATACAATATTTTTCATCATACCTTTGCATTAGGATAATTCATATACTTTGAAAGAGCCAAAAGAGCATATATATTGCAAAAATGTTATGTTTCCTCAAAAACCTAATGAGAAAAGATAGAGACAGATGGAGTTCAATTGACTAATTTTCTGCCCAGCTGCCTAGATGAAAAATAAAGATGTACTGACCCTATGCTTCTGTATGCTAAACTGTTCCAATATTCAGCCTTCTTTAGTTAACCATTATGCTAAGGTTGAGTGGACAGTATCTAGATTAGCAGGCACTATTCACCTGGCTGTCCCTTTTGTTCTCTGTTTTAAATGTTGAAAGAAGAAAGTTCTAAAAATAGAACCAACCCTTGCAACTGGCTTGCATTCCTGAATATACAATTAAATCACAGTAAAGTGACAAAATCACACCACACTTATTTGAGATAGTTCAAAAATAATATATGTATTTTTAAAACTGCTTGCACTTTTTTTCTCTTCCAGACCTTTCTAATCTTTTAAAATTCTTAGCTGCAAAAAAGTGCCAATTTACCCTTTTAAAAACTAGGCAGGCTCAAGATTCTTTTCATGTTAAATTGAAATAGGAAATTACTGCCATGAGGAATTCAAGCCTCAAATGACTTAACTTTTACTCTCCATATGTTTTATTGTGTGTGTGTGTGTGTGTGTGTGTGTGTGTGTGTGTGTGTGTGTGTGTACATACATTACGTGGAACTTCTTCCTGACATTTGAAGTGGCAGTATTTTTTTGTTTGTTTCCTTGAATAATATCTTCTTTCTCTCTTAACTTTCTCCCAAAACAATCTTTTAAAAGCCTGACCCTAGTCTCACCTTCCCAGTCTCTCTGCTTCAATGGCCCCTTGCTGTGGTGTGTTCAAATTTCGCTTTTGCTACAAACTTGCCTGCCCAGTGACTCTACATTCACCTGTCTCCATTGATCTGTAGCAGGATTAGGAAATTGTGAAATTATAGAATATTTGTTTACATAATGATTTCTAAATTTTAAAATTTCAAATGGCATATATGACATTCAAAGTTTTTTACCAAAAAAACCCTCCAGATGCTTTGAAAAATATGAAGATTTAAAAACATGTATTCCTCCATGTCATAATCAGCCAAAACTGATAGGAATAAATCATTCAGGGTCAAGTCAGAAGAGAGAAATCACACCAGTAATTTGCACAGGGAAAATTTAACATAAAAATTATTAGCTAGTAACAAGGGATTAACTGCCACAGGGTAAAGAGATCCTCAAAGGATTCATAGATCCTATCCATAGACAGCAGCTAAGGGCTAAGGCAGAGTACCTAGGGAAGAAATGCATTTGGAAGAGAGCACAATCACCCTCAAACCCAGGGCTAGATTTCTCAGTGGAGAGGGTCTGGCTATGGCACACTGGATAGGGAAGGAATGCGGACTGCCAGCCAAACAGAAAACTGCCTGCTGGGCAGCCAGCAAGCTTCATTGGGAAGCCACCCACTGGGATACCAGAAAAAACTTGGTGGAGGATGACTGCCACCATGTGTCCTGCATACTGCTGGCTGCCACACATTGCAGAAGCAAGAAGGAAAGAAACAAAGGAACCTGCAAGAGATGACTCTTCTTCCTCCAGTGTCTCACCTTTGCTTCCCATGATAAAGTTTACCTTGGTGAAGTTGGCAAAGAAAAAAATGTTAATAGGGATCAGCCTCAGAATCCAAAGCAGGGCAAAGCATGATATGGATTTAAAGCTGAGAGGCAATAGATTGATCACTGGCACAGAAAATACACTCTGATCGATTACAGTTCTCTCACTGACTACTGTAGGCTCTTGAGTTTACGGCTAATGATCTAAGTTATTCATAACTCACATGGCTTCCTGTTACAAAGAAATATTTTTAAAGATTTGGAATTCTTAGAGACTCAATCAGCCAACACATAGAATTACCAATACTACCAATACATAGAAGTGAATCTAATTAAGGTAAGGCAAAAATAGTATGGAAAACACGAATCTTCATATACCTAAAATGTATTACTTTACAACTGTATGTTGATTTACTCAATGTGAAAAGAAATTACACAAAAATGAAATGTGTCTTTAAGATCTGACCATAGTTCTATGGCAGCTACAAGGACATAACTACCGCTTTTCGATACAACATTTGGATTCTTTTCTAAAAATTTTTAAGACCTGGATTTTATGTTTGTTTTAAAAGTGGTTTTTGATATCTTAATCTTTATTTCATTTTGTTTCATCTTTATTTCAATTTGCTACTGTATCATCTATTCAAAAGTCTTATCAAACACTCCCTGGCTCTAGACTCAACTGAAAGTAAGAGTTAAGTGATTTTGATATTGCCTTCTCTTTTCTTGGACTCACTGGATGAAAGGAGACATCAATTAAAGTCAGTAATTTAAAAATAACTGATTTTTTGGAGTTGTTTTCGACTTTCAAGAAAATGAGATGTAAAGTCATTGAAAAAGTTTAGAGGAGAAGGCTTGGACCTTTTGTCTCTGGCTGTCAAATGCTGTTGGTAGGCTTTGTACCTAGGCAAGCAATGAGCCTCTTTCTTCTGTTTACTCAGAACAGTGAATGGGATTGATTTTCATAGATACTAACTTTTGTCTATGCCTCTAGAGGTTCTTGCAGGTTCTGATAACAACTTGGCAAGACATCTGTTGTTTATATAAGAGCAAGTCCAAAAATTACCACAGTATCATACTTCTGTAAAGTGAACTAGAATTCCCCTGGACTTCAGCTAAGATGGCTAACCGGTAGTTACACTCAATATGAACTGTGGGCTGCCTTTGACAATTTCAACAGCTTAAAGAAGAGTTCTAGCCAGCTAGAGTTATCAGGCATGTTAATTTCTGCCTGCATTTAATGAAATAGTTTATTTCTTTCCCTTATGCTGCCTAAGTTGTGTTGATGAAGATGAACATGTGATCCATGGCTTCTGAGAATTACATTTAATATGGTTTTTAGTTTTTCTTTTGAACACACACATTTTAACAAAAGGAATATCTTTTTCTATTGCTAAACCACCTGTGAAAGGTAAAACACTGGAACACTGAAACTTCTTAATATCTAGGTGAATCTTTATTTTTTTTTCTCATTTTTCAAATTTAAATGTGCTCTTAAAATATAGAATTTGTTTCTCTTCATGAAAGAAAGAAGATATAATGAGGGCACTATCCTTTTTGGAATAAAAATAATTCTATGAAATATATTTTGCCATATTCTTTACATGCTACTGGAAACTTAATATTTTTAAGAACAGAAACAGAAGTATAAAACTATAACTAAACTTCAAAAGCCCTTGTGACAGGATGACTGGTGTTGTATAACCTTTTTTGATCTCTCATAAATAAAGAATCATTTCTGCAAACCTTAGAGGTGAGAGCTGCAATGTTTAAAGTTTAAGAACTTTCATTTTAATGAAGTCTCTGAGAAAACCAAGGTATTGTTGGGGGTTGATGTAAAAGTTGGCTTTATTTTGCACTCAGATACTGGAGTTGTGGAATCTTGCCAATAGGTAAAGAGTAACTCTTAGGCGTTTATTTAGCTAAAATATTCTAACCAGTATTTACCTCATTTATTAAGTATGTTCAAAAGTCTCTGGGGCTTCATAAGACATTTAAAAAACTGTTTTCAGGTAAACAGTGCCAATGCAAATTTAGTTTTTGAAGAAAGCTGCATTGTAATATCCCTGTACCTCTTTAAGGGGTTTCTTTGAGGACCTGCAAAGCTCACTTTGCATGAATGGACTACCTACACTAACCTATAAAGAGAAACGTTTAGTTTGCATCTCTTTAAAAAAAAAAGTGCTATGGATTACAAATTTGGATGCTCTTATAAATTGGTGTCATGCACTCAGACAAACAATGAAATGAATATTATCATTTTGCACTTACTTGAAATTATAGAAGTTACCAAAAAGAGACAGAGATCAAGCAATGATATAGAAATATGGTCTCTGGTATTGAGGCTTACAATTATTGATTTATCATTTATTTTTCTTTTTTCTTCCAACAATTTTGTATCTGATTTTCCCTACATAAAAATCAACTGACACAGAGATGAACCAAAAAGGTTATGATTTACATATGAGATATCCACTTGATTTTATAATCCAGCCATATAACAAAGTTAAACAAATCTTTTCAAAAGATGGTAAAAAGGAAAAAAATTCCAATTTTAACATTGCAGATGTGCAGTTAATAATCAACTGAAACTGTTAATGAGTTTTGTTTACAATATCAAAGTTGGATATAATATTATAAAATGAAAGTCATAAATTATTTAGCATAAAAATAGTTAATTGTATATACAATTTAAAAAATATAATTGAAATATATATTTCCTTCAATATCTGTTACAAAACATGGTTGGTCAAAATTACAAATTAAGCAAGTAAACTACATTTTCTCTCAAGGTCTTATGTATTTAGGATTCTTAGGTTTTTTAACCTTAAAGGAGACTGCTGATAATAGGTCAGACTGAAAGAAAATGGATAGAAAGTGGATTTAAAAGACAGGTATGAGCTTAGCTATGAAAAGCAAATATGTAAAAATTTTGCTTTTCAGAAAAGTACTTTGATATCTAGATGCCTATTCTATTTGAATGCTAGTTAAAGAGTGAGCTGTGTGTATTTTGGTGTGTTAGTGAATATATATTCTCTGGTAGATTTGTGGAATCCTGTATTTCCTACAAATTTTACTTAATATGTTGGAATAGTTCCCACCTTGATAAAACTGAATTATTACTTAGAGTGATCTAACAGAACCTTATTTCCAGAATGCTTTCTTTTCATATCCTGTAATATGGTATTTAAACTGTGACAAATGCTCACACATTGAAGAAAAAGCACACAAATCAAAAGACTAGTTTCTCATTTTTAACCTCTTCATTGGTACTTTTTAGATTTTTAAAAGCAAGTGCTTTCAGATAGGAATTATTTTTCTAAACCTTTTGATTATTTGTTTCTGCACCAAAGTGATTAAAATGGTCAGTAAACACTCCAGGCATTTTCCAGTACATATTTTTACTACTTTGTGTACTGAGCAAAATATTGAGAGCTATGTAGTCAATTTGTAAGTGTGTGCTGAATTTTCTGTTGGCCTCTCCACATCATTTTTGTTCCCTCCTATGGTCCCTCATGTATCTCAGAGGAAGGAAACCAAGAGTTTACATTTCTCAGGCGCCCTTGCCATCAGGGTTCCATTTGAGATTCACCAATGAATGGCACTTGAGTGATATTTGGAAGGCAGAGAAAATGAAAAGCCATTTTGTCCTGAAAATAGCACACAGGGAGAGAGCCTGTGGCAGATGACTTCCTACAGTTTCACAAGAGATTTTCTGATTTCTTTCTGTGAATAATCCCCTTCAGTTCTACGGGTTGCTGAGATAATTGGTAGAGGCTCTTTATGATTATTGTATTATCTGATTTTCATAAGTTTAATCATGTTTTGCCGCCATCTTCATTTTTCCAACTATTCCAGCAGGTTTATTAGCATCTATTCCCCTGTATTTAATTCTTCCAGCACATAACACCTAGGAAGGTTTCTGTTTTCCTAAAATACCCTAGCTGAATCAATTCCCTTCATAGAGTAATAATCCTGTAGTTATAAGATACATTTAGAATGATATGATTGAGGAACTATTTTGCCCACATCATATCTCTACCCACCTTTCTCTTTGTAAAAATTCTATTCAAATTTAGAAGAGCATTTCTCATGTAATTTATTACTCAAATAATGTCAAATACCACTACCCACTCACTTCACTTACTATTACTAATAAAATAAAATAAAACTCAAATTTCTTAGTCCTAGTGTTAGCTTTTCTTCTAAATCTGCTTTTTCGATATTTTTTACTCCTCTCTTTTACATACCCCATTCACTATCCAATTAGAACAATTAAGTATTGTAATTCATGGCAATATTTTTCTATTTCAGTGACACTGTTTCTACCATTTATTCAACTGTAATGTATTCCCTTTCATCTTCACTTACTAAAATTCATTCTGATACCCTGATCACATATTTGAAAGGATGCCTGTCTTATCATTTACCAAAGTATATGATAAAAATACATTTTTCAAAATAAATATGCTCTCTCTATATATACACACACATATATGTGTATATATATACACACACTATATATGTATACATATATAGATATAAATATATATATATAGATATAAATATCTATATATATACATATATATACATACACTTTCTTTTTATAAAAAGTGGCTAATAATTTTCTTTGTTTGTTTTTGTTTTTGAGATGGAGTATTTCTCTGTCACCCAGGTTGGACTGCAGTGGTGTGATTTGGCTCATTGCAGTCACCTCCACTACCCACATTCAAGTGGTTCTGTTGCCTCAGCCTCCTGAGTAGCTGGGATTACAGGCGTGTGCCACCAGGCCTGGCTAATTTTTGTATTTTTATTAGAGATGGGGGTTCCACCATGTTGGCCAGGCTGGTCTCAAACTCCTGACCTTGAGCAATCTGCCTGCCTCAGCCTCCCAAAGTGCTGGGATTACGAGCATGAGCCACCACATTCAGCCAATAATTGTTTTTTGATTCAACATCTCACGTGTGTTCATAAATTCTTATTCAGATTTCAATACAGCATGTATTACATCATTTAGCAATAATTTATTTCTTTATTTATCCCAATTCCCTATACCTATCAGAATGCCTGGTACATAGTTAGTACTTAATATAGTTTCACTGAAGGAATGAAAAAATAAAAGAACAGACAAATTTTAACAAAACAAATTTTTGACAAAACACTTAAATTTTGGATACAACATAAAAAATAATTTTTCAAATATGTAACTAATTGTAATTACTTAAGAAAAAATCCCCCAAATTAAAGAAATTGAAATCAGAGTAGTAAGCTTACTTGGAAGATGTGGAAGACGTTTACACACATAGGGTTCAAAAAAAGAGCTACATCCAAATGAAAGACTGAAACTATGAGAAACTAAAAAACTGAAACTAAAAAACTCAGCCAAAAGAAATGAACTCAAAGTATTATCAGGATTTAACAGTAGTAAAAGCAAGTATTCTCTGGATGTCACAATCCTGTAGTTAGAGCTCATCATTCAAAATCAAAGGAACAAAATACAAAAAAAAAAAAAAAAAAAAAAAAAAAAAAAAAAAAAAAAAAAAAAAAAAAAAAAAAAAAAAAAAAAAAAAAAAAAAAAAAAAAAAAAAAAAAAAAAAAAAAAAAAAAAAAAAAAAAAAAAAAAAAAAAAAAAAAAAAAAAAAAAAAAAAAAAAAAAAAAAAAAAAAAAAAAAAAAAAAAAAAAAAAAAAAAA
>PVKP010003736.1:0-105055 GCA_004027715.1 Plecturocebus donacophilus
GCCGGCCAAAAGAGTCGCGCCGACGACGCATGTGGCTCCTCCGCCGGGAATCTCCCAGTTTGTGGGCATCAAAAATTCGTCCGAAATTGCGGCATCCACTCACTCTCGGCGCTTTCACTGGGAGCTACAATCCTGAGCTGCTGCTACGTGGCCATCTTGGATCTCTCTCCACCCGGTGATGAAGTTTTTTCTGTTTCTTAGTTTTCCTTTGGCAGATGCCCGTTCCACACAGAGCCAGACCTTCCCGGGTTCACTGTGCTTGCTGTGAAACTCTCAGTCCTCAGTGCTTCCAATAGCTGTTTTCCTTGTGGAGATGGGACCAGCTGAGCCCGTCCGTCCGTATACTCTGCACCAAGAAGCGCTGCGCTGGGGCACCAGCAAAACAGCCGCACCGGCCAAAAGAGTCGCCCTGGCGACCCATGTGGCTCCTTTGCCGGGAATCTCCCAGTCCGTGGACAACAAAAATTTGTCAGAAAGTGTGGCATCCACTCGTTCTCTGTGCTTTCACTGGGAGCTACATTCCTGAGCTGTTGCTAATCGGCCATCTTGGATCTCTCTCCCCCAAACTTTTTATAAATATTATGAGTCTACCAAAACTTTCTTTTAGTGAAAAAAATTAGCACTTCTTAGCAATTGTGATATGTTAATTATAATTTCCTTTCTTCTTGGCAGTTCCTGTTACAGATTTTTACTCATAGATTTTTTTTTTCTATTCTCCCACAAACACCTTTGACTTTTATTTTTATTCTGGAACCAAAATCAGAAGAGATTATTTTAGGTCTTAAAAGTCAACATGTTAGTTGACTCTGAGCTCTGAGACTTACTAGGTTTGTAAACTTGACCAAATTATTTCTCTTCTTTGAAAATAGTGGTTCTTTTACCTATAATTAATCTGCGAATGTCTATTAAGGAAAGACATATGGTAAGTCAATAAGTAGTAGTTAAGTATACTATTAGAAAGAAGAGAAAGATAAAAATATAGTCAACTCTTCAGATCCTTCCTGATTACCTTCAAGAAACAGACTGAGGAGGGAGAAGATAAAAAGTGTCAAGTGTTGAATGATTCTCCTAGTCCCTGCCTGCACCAATACCTCCTCATCTTTCTGCTCATTCTTTGATGAGAGAATTTGGTCCTGTATTCAAAGTGAGGTTAAAATACAACTTCTTGATCCCTTTGGCATTACAAGTTTTTGAAACCAGTATCAATCTTCCTATGCACGCATTTAAAACAAATGTAAAGATATGTAGAGTAAAGCAAACTGTTAGGAGTAGTCATTAGAAAACACCAGACACATACAAAATAAGAGACATTTTACAATATACCTAACCTATGCGCTTCCAAATATCAGAAGTCATTGAGAAGATTCCTTTGGCCTGATCTCATAGAGAGGCTTTCATATAGGTAATATTTCAACGTAGTCTCTCTCTTTCTCTTTCTCCTTACACACACATACACTCTCATACACACACACCCCACACACATGCATACACATCTCAGAAAGAACAAATTGATTTTTCATAGGAAAAATATGAAACAATAAAAATCAGCCATTTGAAACAATGAAATCTAAATAATCCAAAGTAGCAAGACTCATTACACTCAAATTTGTTTTGTTTAATGTAAGAATGTAATAAGTGATACAATCAGCTAACATATTACATAAAGGAGGTTACAAAAAGTGTTCCATTGTCCAATTATAAGCTTCAGGAGTACATTAACCTATGTACTTAAGCAAAAGACCTAGAAACTTTAAAAACTAATTGGTCATCTCCTGAAAAAATGGAAAGTGAACTAGTAGAGGAAAGAAGTAAAATGCTTATTATATGGTTTCTCTTTTAACCTTAAAAAGATGGGAATTTAACCCACTTAAATATTCCCATGACACTAACTCAAGACATTTTAAGGAAATTATTCCTTAGTCCCAAAACACATGAGAATCCAGTGGAATGGTATATACTAGATTTAATGTCTGCATCTATTGTAAAAGTTGTTTATAGTTTAATAACTGATAAATTTTGATGAGCTGAAGAAACACAATAGAATGGACACTCTTATGTACACCTTGAGAAGCTACATAGATAACTGCATATAAAAATGAAGAGATACTGGAGCTGGGTCTCCCAAGCTGAGGCTGCATACATGTACTCAGCATTCCTTGTGTTGCTGTGAATGTGTGGTGTGTCAAAGACTAAGACAATCAAAAACAGGCCTGGGAATCATAAAAATATTATCATCTTTACGTGAGAATGCTCTGTAGTATTCTGTTCTGCATCTGTTTCTAAAAGCTATGCAAATTTGGTGCTGCTTGAAGTCTGTTGTGTCTCATTGATTTTGATTATAAATCTGTAATGAAGATCACAGCTCCTAATTAAGTAGCTCTAGAAGAGAGAATTAAAAGGCATTTGGAAGACATCCTACCATGCCTTGCCAAAGTGGATCTCTGCTTGAGCATTGCCATATTTAGGAATAATTCCTTTGTTTTCAGTCATCCCTTGTTCACAGTTCTGAAGCATCTTGATTCATGACTATTTAATCCATTCTTGTTGAAAGTGTCATCAAGTCATAGTCATTTGTTAATCTCCAGCTGACTTTGACACCCATTTCCCCTTGTCATCTCCCTAAAAGAAATCTGATATGAGCTTTTATCCTTCTAAAACTTTGAACTGCTAATACAGTTTCCTAACTGTTTTCTTTTAGGCACTTATCTTCTTATTCACATTTTTAAAAAGAATAATTAACAAACCTGTTTTAGCACAGTGAGCCTAAAAGAGATTCATAATTTAATGAAAGGCTTAAGGCAAGAACTTCAGCATTTCATTGAAATACCAAGACCAACCTACTAAAATTATCAAAATTGGGTGTCGATTTTCCTAATTAACTTTAAACAAAGCCTACTTGGATATACTCTACAGAATATTAAATGAAATAAAAGTTTTAACAAGACTTCCAGTGTTTTACTTTGAATTATAGGCACAACTTCTCCACTTGCTTTACATTTTTTAAAAAAGAGTTTGTTAGTGTGCAATACAATGTGGTTAAAAGAAATATACAATTGAAATTGCCTTAGCAAAGTACAGTTACTACCTTAAACAAACTTCTGCTTGTAAGTTCAAAATGCTGAACATTAAAATTTCAAAAATAATCCTTGATGGCCTTTATTGAAAATTATAATTATGTAAGCTAGCATTTTCTGAGTGCTTGCTATGTGTAAGGCATGAATCCATGCAGTTTACATGAATTTTTTATTCTATTTTTGCAAAAACTCTTTTGAAGTAAGTACTATTATTGCTATACTGTTTTGACTATGAGGAGATGAGAGAGTAATTAATCTGCCCAAGTTTATAATTCTAGGAGATGGTATGGTCAGATTTGGAAACCAGATATGCTGAACATGTTACATTTTTAAGACTGATAAAATAAATTACTTCTCCTTCTGAAGTTAATTTTGATAGACCTGATAATCAAGAATAATCTGGTGACCTGAACACATTTTACTTGACACATTAATATCTTCCTTTTGTTCTTTTCATTCTTGCAGGTATGCCACTTTCACGATGAAAATATGTATTTATTAGTCCTTGGTTACCTATGCAATCTGTCTTTAAAAACCACTAATATTTTCCCAGAAGATATTCATCTCTTCTCTGGTCTATGAACTGCTCTCATCTAACTTGTATCCTGCAACAGGAAAAATCTGATTATATTAACTAGCTTAGTTAGAGGAGGCTTTTCCTGACCTCACAGGAAGTCTACAGGCTTCTATGCAAGGCCTGTCCTGACATCATATAATTAGCCTTTTTGTATGCTATTTAGAAGCAGAAGCCTTTATTAGGTCAAACCAATCTATGCAGTGCTCTTAAGACTCCTTTATTTTGCTAGTGCACTTTTCATTCCTATAAATATTTCCTCGTTTCTCACTGTTTATTGCAATAATTTCTATTTTTCTCAGAGTCCACATTTTGTAAAATGTATTCATGATTCACTAGTAACCTCTTCTAGTCATTTATATTTTTGATACTTATATTTTTTTCTGGAGAGCTATGTAAATAAATTGTACTTGATTGATTAACATGTCTGATATACTGATCAGTATCTGCTGTACTGATCAACATCAAGAACCAATCCTTAACTATCTTACTCTCACTGAGCTAATCTAAATACTTCTAATATTGCAATCTCTTAATGCCAGTTTATTCTTTAAATATAAAAAATATCATTTGTTAAAAACAATTATTATTTTCAAATCTGACTCCTCTGGACCTTCAACTTGGTAAATAACCATTTTCCCAATTTCTTTTTGAAAAATTTGTTCCATTGGCTTCAGTAGGAGTTAGATACAACAGGTCATGTGGTACTTGCTAATGTAGACTGGGTTCTCAGAACAATTGGTTGCAATCTGCACTGGAATTTTACACTCATATAGTTGTCCCTGAGTGAAGAAATGGCACAAAAGAGGCAGGCAAGGTAGGATGAAGCTTTATCTTCTACAGAATATTTGGAGCCTTTGACTTTTCTGTCCATGAAATGATTACTTGATTTTCTCTATTGCAATTCCTTATTAAATGTCATACTTAAATGTTTGCTTCATCACAGCAAACCTGCCTTATTCATATATAGCCCAATTCTAAGAGTAAGTAAATATTAATAAAGTACATAAAATATTATGGTGTCCAATGTTACTGGTGATCAGAGAGGAATCACTCAGAATAATGCTTTTTAAGTGAAGGAAATGAAGAGGATCAAAACTGAGTAACAGTTTACTTTTTCTTGTAATGATGAATGTTCTTTCCTGATGTATGCTCTATCTTTGTTCTCTGCTTTCCTTAGCTACAGTCAAAACCAGAAACATTAGGAAAATCATTCCCAATGTTGCCAATCACCCTTTTATTTTGAACTCCGATTTTTATCCCTGTTTTGTAGAAATGTTGGAAGACATCATCATAGAAGGCTTGCATACCTGAGAGAGACTATTTAACATAAATTATGAGGCTCTCAAGAACAGGAATATTTGTCTCAGAATATTTTTAGCATTTTTCTGCAACCCATCAATAAGAATTAACAACGAACTTATTATGTTTCCATCAGATTTATAATGAATTTTGTTTAAATAATGAAATTTTTTACACATTGTATAAGTCATATTCTGTAGTTTAATACTTATTTTTCATTTGCAGTATAAAATAGACACTTTCCCAGATTATTAAATATTCTTTGTAAATATGGCTTTTAGTGTCTGCCAGATATTCCATCTTTTAAAAAAGATTTCTTTATTGATACATAAGATGTGTGTATTTTTGGAATACAAGTGATATTTTGTTACAGGTATAGGATGTATAATTAAGTCAGGATTTTTAGGACATCCATCAACACAAGCGTTTAGTATTTACTTGTGCTGAGACCAATGCAAGCCCTCACTTCTAGAGACTTTGAAATGTACAATAGATTGCTTTTAACTGCAGTCACTTTACTCTGCTATTGGACATTAGAATTTATTATTTTTATCTAATTGTATATTTGTACCTATTAACCAAACTCTCTTCATTTCCCCTTTCCCCACACAACCATATCTATTCCAGCCTCTGTTAACTCTCATTCTACTCTCTACCTCCATGAAATCAACTTTATTAGCACCCATATATGAGTACATGTGATGTACGTTTTTCAGTGCCTGCTTATTTTACATAATATAATGACCTCCAATTTCATTCATGTTGCTGCAAATGGCATGATTTTATTATTTCTTATGGCTGAATGGTATTCCATTGTGTAAATTTACAATATATTTGTATGCATTCATTCATTTATGAATTCTTAGATTGATCCCCTCTTTTTGCTTTTGTGAACAGTAATGCAGCAAATGTAAAGATGCATGTATTCCTTTGATACAGTGATTTCCTTTCTTTTGGATAAATACTAATTAGTGGGATTCCTGGATGGTGTAATAGTTTTATTATTGGGTTTGCAAGAAATCACCATACTGTTTTCCATAATGGCTGTACTAATTTACTGTACTCTCATTTACTGTACCAACAGTATAGAGAGGTCCATTTTTCTGCATCTTCACCTGTTTTTATTACTTTTATCTTTTTGATAATAGCCATTTTAACTGGGGTAAGATGATATGCCATTGTGGTTTTTATTTTCTTTTATGATTAATGATGCTAAACATTTTGTATAAACCTGTGGTAATTTGTAGGTCTTCCTTTAAAAATTGTGTACATACATTCTTTGCCCGTTTTTTAATAGCATGATTTGTGCTGTTGTTGCTGCTGTTGTTGTATGTGTTGCTGTTGTGTTGTTTGAATTATTTCTGTATGCCAGATAGTAGTCAGAGAAGTATTTTACAAATACTTTCTCCCATTCAACATGTTATCTCTTCACTCTGTTGATATTTCCTTTACTGTGTCTGAGTCCATTCGTTTAATACACTTCCATTTTTCCATTTTTGTTGTTGTTGTATGTGCTTTTGGGGTCGTAGCCATAACATTTTTGCCCACACGAATGAGCTGACGCGTTTCCTCAATGTTTTCTTTTCCTTTTTTTTTCTGAGACAGTCTCACTCGGTCACCAGGCGCCAGGCTGCAGTGCAGGGGCGCGACCTCGGTTCACTGCAGCCTCTGCCTCCCGGGTTCAAGCCACTCTCCGGCCTCTGCCTCCCGAGCAGCTGGGACCACAGGCACGCGCCACCACGCCCGGCTAACTTTTTGTATGCTTTTAGTAGAGACGTGGTTTCATCAATGTTTCCTTATAGCACTTTTATAGTTTTAGGTCTAAGGTCTAATTGCATAAATTAGTTTTGAGTTGATTTTTCAATATGGTGAGAGACAGGGGTTCTATTTTATGGCTCTGTATATGGTATCCAGTTTTACAAGGACCACTTATCAAAGAGGGTGTTCATTTCCTAATGTACATTTTTGCTATCTTTGTCAATAATCAGCTGGCTGTAAACATGTGGATTTATTTCTGGATTCTCTATTCTGTTCCACTGGTTTATGTGTCTTTGTGATTTTGTTTTGTTTTGTTTTTTGGGCTTTTTGTTTGATTTTTTAAAAAGTCATTCTTTATTTGTGGCTAAAGTATACAATACATTTTCTTAAGCCTACTTTCAAACCTTTTAAAATTATTCCAGCTTAAATGTATTACATTTTTTTTACACTTTAAGTTCTGGAGTACAGGTGCAGATCATGCAGGTTTGTTACATAGGTATACACATGCCATGGTAGTTTGCTGCATCCATCCCCCCATCACCTACATTAGATATTTCTCCTAATGTTATTTCTCCTCAATTCTCCCCACCCCCTGCTATTCATCCCCTACCCCTCCCCTACCCCGCAACAGGCCCCGGTGTATGACGTTCTCCTTTCTGTGTCTATGTGTTCTAACTCAACACCCGCTTATGAGTGAGAACAAACAGTGTTTTGCTTTCTGTTCCTGTGTCAGTTTGCTGAAAATGATGGTTTCCAGCTTCAACCATATCCCCGAAATGGACATGAACTCATCCTTTTTATGGCTTCATAGTATTCCACTGTGTATATGTACCACATTTTCTTTATCCAGTTTATCACTGATGAGCATTTGGGTTGGTTCCAAGTCTTTGCTCTTGTGAACAGTGCCACAATAAACATATGCCGGCATGTGTCTTTATAATAGAATGTTTTATAATCATTTGGGTATATATCCAGTAATGGGATTGCTGGGTCAAATGGTATTTCTATTTCTAGATCCTTGAGGAATTGCCACACTGTCGTCCACAATGGTTGAACTAATTTATACTCCCATCAACATTGTAAAAGTGTTCCTATTTCTCCATATCCTCTCCAGCATCTGTTGTCTCCTGATATTTAATGACTGCCATTCTAACTGATATGTGATGATACCTCAATGTGGTTTTGATTTGCATTTCTCTAATGATCAGTGATGATGAACTTTTTCTCATATGTTTGTTGGCTGCATAAACGTCTTCTTTTGGGAAGTGTCTGTTCATATCATTCACCCACTTTTTGATGGGTTTGTTTGTTGTTTCTTGTAAATTTGTCTAAGTTCTCAAAAATATTTCCCCATTCTTTTGGTTGCCGGTCCACTCTAATGATAGTTTCTTTGGCTGTGCAGAAGCTCTGGAGTTTAATTAGATCCCATTCATCTATTTTGGCTTTTGTTGCCATTTCTTTTGGTATTTTAGTTATGAAGTCCTTGCCTATGACCATGTCCTGAATGGTATTGCCTAAGTTTTCTTCTAGGGTTTTTATGGCATTAGGTCTTACATTTAAATTTTTAATCCATCTGGAGTCAATTTTTGTACAAGTATCAGGAAGGAATATAGTTTCTGCTTTCTGCACATGGCTAGTCTCTTTTCCCAGCAACATTTATTAAATAGGGAATCCTTTCCCCATTGTTTTTTTTTTTTTTTTTTTTTGGTTCGGTTTGTCAAATATCAGATTGTTTTAGATGTGTAGTGTTATTTCTGAGGCCTCTGTTCAGTTTTTATCATGGAATACTCAGTTTTTCACTACAGGTCTTAATGGGTTTTGATATGTCCCTTTGTAGATTCTACAAAGATAGTGTTTCCATCCTGGTGAATCAAAACACAAGTTTCATTCTGTGAGATAAATCTACACACCAGAAAGCATTTTAACAGATAGCCTGTTTCTAATTTTTATCACTGATATGCAGTTTTTCACTATAGGCTTCGATGGGTTTAGAAATGTCCCTTCATAGATTCTAAAAAAAGAGTATTTACAAACCGGTGAATCAACACAGTTTTCATTCTGTGAGATGAATCCACACATACTAAAGCATTTCCTCAGACAGTTATTTTCTAGTGTTTATCACAGGATATTCGGTATTTCAGTATAGCTTCCATGGGCCAATGAAGGTCCCATCATAGATTCTACAAAGAGAGGTTTTCCAACCTGGTAAATAAAACACAGGCTCCATTTTATGAAATGAATCCACACCTAACAAACAATATTTTTTCTTGGAATGACGTCTTGCTCTGTCACCACTCTGGAGTACAGTGGCACAATCTCAGCTAACTGGAGCCTCCCCCTTCCCAGTTCAAGTGATTCTCCTGCCTCAGCCTCCCAAGTAGCTGGGACTACAGGTGTACACCACCACGCCTAGCTAACTTTTGTATATTTAGTAGAGTTGGGCTTTCACCATATTGGCTAGGATGGTCTTTATCTCTTGACCTTGTGATTTGCCCACCTTAGCCTCCCAAAGTGCTGGGATTACAGGCATGAGCCACCGTGACCAACCTAACCCAGCATTTTCATAGATAACTTGCTTATAGTATTTACCATGAGATATTAGATTTTTCCTTAAGGCCCTCAATAAGCTCAGAAATTTTCCCATGTAGATTCTACAAAAATAGTGTTTCTAACCTTGTGAAACAAAATAGAGGTTCCAATCTGTTAGATGAATCCACACATCACAAAGTATTTTCAGAGTTAGCTTGTTTCTAGTTTTTATCTTGGGATATTTGGTTTTTCTTATGAGCACCAAATAACTCAGAAATATCCCTTTGTAGATTCTACTAAAAGGGTTTTTCCAAGCTGCTAAATCAAAACACAGTTTGCATTCTGTGAGATGAACTCACATATCCAAAAGCATTTTCACACAGATAGCTTGTTTCTACTTTTTATTGCAGGATATTCTGCTTTTCACTATCTGCTTCAATGGTCTCTGAAATGCCCCTTCATGGATATTACAAAAAGAGTGTCTCCAACCTGGTGAATCAAAATGCAGGTCCCATTCTGTGAGATAAATCCACACATTACAAAGCATTTTCATAGACAGCTTGTTTGTAGATTTTATATTGGGATATTCTGTTTTTCACTATCGGCTTCAATAGGATCAGAAATATTCCTTCATGGATTCTACAAAGAGAGTGTTTCCAAACTCTTGAAAGAAAACAGAGGTTTCATTCTGTGAGATGAATCTAGATGTAGCAAAGACTTTTCACAGATAGCTTGTTTCTAGTTTTTATTGCAGAATATTCCATTTTCATTATAGGCTACAATAAACTCAGAAATGTCCCTTCACAGATTCTACAAAAAGACTGTCTACAGGCTTGTGAATAAAAAGACAGGTTCCAATCTGTGAGATAAATCCACACATCACAAAGCATTTTCACTAATAGTTTGTTTCTAGATTATATCAAGGTGTATTTGATTTTTCTTATGTGTCTCAAAAGGCTCACATATGTCCCTGCATAGAGTCTACAGAAAGAGTGTTTCCAACCTGGTGAACCAATACACAGGTTCCATTTTGTGAGATGAGTCCACATATCATAAGACATTTTCACAGATTGCTTGTTTCTAGTTTTTATTGTAGGATATTCAGTTTTTCCATAGGGTCTCAATAAGCTCAAAAATTTCCCTTGGTAGATTCACAAAAAGAGTGTTTCCAACTTGGTAAAGGAAAATACAATATTCATTTTTTGATGCAAATCCACACTTCACAAAGCATTTTCACAGATAGTTTGTTTCTGGTTTTTATAGAGGGATACATAGTTTTTCACTATAGGATTCAATTGGATCAGAAATGTCCCTTTGTAGATTCTATAAAAAAGTGTATTCAACCTGATGAAACAAAACAGGTTCTATAACGTGAGATGAATTGACACATCATGAAGAATTTTCACTGATAGCTTGTTTCTGGTTCAGTTTTTCACCAGAGGCTTCAATGGGTTCAGATGTGCCTTTGCAGATTTTACAAACAGATTGTTTCTGTCCTGGTGAATCAAAACACAGGTCCCATTCTGTGAGATGTATCCACACATCACAAAGCATTTTCACAGACAGATTTTTTCTAGTTTTATCATGGGATATTTAATTTTCCTTAGGTCATCAAAAGACTCAGAAACATCCCTTCATAGATTCTACAGATGAGTCTTTCCAAACTTGTGAATCAAAACGCAGGTTGCATTTCATGAAATGAATCTACAAGTTACAAAGCGCTTGAACAGATAGCTTGTTTCTAGTTTTTAATCAACTAGATATTTTTTTTTTTTAACTATTGATTTCAAGGACTCTAGAATATCCCTTTGTAGATTCTACAAAAAGAGTGTTTCCTACCTGGTGAATCAAAACTCTGGATTCATTCTGTATGATAAATTGACACATCACAAAGCATTTTAACAGGTAGCTTTTGTGTAGTTTTTATCATGGTATATTCAGTTTTTCCCTATAGGTTACAATGGGCTCAGAAATGTCCCTTCATAGATTCTACAAACAGAGTATTGCCAACCTTGCTAATCAAAACAGAAGTTCCATTATGTGAGGTGAATATACACATTAGAAAGCATTTTCAGCAATTGCTCGTTTCTAGTTTCTATTGCAGGATATACTATTTTTCATCATTGGCTTCAATGGACTTGGAAATGTACCTTCATAGATTCTACAAAAGGGGTGTTTACAACTTGGTGAATCTAAATACATGTTCCATTCTGTGAAATGAATCCATACATTACAAAGCATTTTCACAGATAGCTTGTTTGTAGTTTTTATATCAAGATACTCTGTTTTTCTCTATTGGTTCAACAGACTTAGAAATATCCCTTTATGAATTCCACAAAAAGAGTGTTTATAAACCCTTGAAAAAAAACAAACAAAAAAAACCAAATTCCATTCTGTGAGATGAATCCAGAATGACAAAACATTTTCAATGACAGCTTGGTTCAATTAATATTCAATTTTTCACTACAGACTACCATAGTCTCAGAAATGTCCCGTCATAGATCCTGGAAACAGACTTTTTCCAACCTGGTGTGCAAATTAGAAGTTCCATTTTGTGAAATGAATCCACACATCACAAAACATTTTCAAAGAAAACTTGTTAATAGTTTATATCATGGGATATTCAGTTTTTCACTATGATCTTCAAAGGCCTCAGAAATGTCAATTCATAGGTTCTACAAAAGGAATGTTTTCACTCTGGCGAATCAAAGGATAGGTTCCATTCTGTGAGATTAATCCACACATCAAAAAGCATTTTCACAGATAGCTTGTATTGAGTTTATATTGTGAAATATTCAATTTTCTTTACAGTCCTCAATGGCCTTAGAAAATTCCCTTCATAGATTCTACTAATAGCCTGATTTGAACCTGGAGAATCAAAGCATAGGTTCCATTCTTTGAGATAAATCCACAAATCACAATTCCTTTTCACTAATAGCTTGCTGCTAGATTATATAAGGGATATTCAATTATTTCTTATGGGACTCAATAGGATCACATACCTCCCTTTGTATATTCTTCACAAAAAGTGTTTCCAACCTGTTGATTCAAAACACAGCTTCCATTCTGTGGGATGAATCTACACATCACAAACCTTACCTAGGAATACAATGAACAAAGGAAGTAAAAGATCTCTTTAAGGAGAACTACAAACCACTGATCAAGGAAATAAGAGAGGATAAAATGATAGACTGGATAAAGAAAATGTGGCACATATACACCATGGAATAATACTAAGCAGCCATAAAAAAGGATGAGTTCATGTTCTTTGCAGAGACATGGATACAGCTGGAAACCATCAGTCTTTGCAAACTTACACGAGAACAGAAAACCAAACACCACATGTTCTCACTCATAAGTGGGTGTTGAACAATGAAAACACATGGACACAGGGAGAGGAACATCACACACTGTGGCCCTTCAGGGGCTGGAGCCCTAGGAGGAGTATAGCAGGGAGTGACAAGATATGGGAGGATAGCTTTGGGAGAAATAGCTAATGTAGATGACGGGCTGATGGAGACAGCCAACCACCATGGCATGTGTGTACCTATGTAACAAACCTGCACGTTCTGCACATGTACCCCAGAATTTAAGTATAGTAAAAAATAACAAAACACCCTAAAAAAGAAAACCCTTTATTCTTGGTCATGTAATATGATGCTCAAAGTTCAGAATAACTTCATAACCTTTTGTTGTTTGTTTATTTGGGTGTGTTGTTTACACTGGCAACATTAAAAATACATAAACAAAAAATAAGGACATTTCCTTTATATATAAAATAAAAAAAAATATTTGATGTATCAGTATGAATTTTATTCACTCAGATCCTTTCTCATGCTTTGGCATCAAGAGTTAGAATTCTTTTCTCTGATGACATCCTTGAGGACCCAGGTTGTCTGTATTAACCAATACCTCTTTTGGAACATTCTCCAGCTGAGATAGGGAGCTCATTCCTCCCTCAGTGCTCCTTCCTGGATTGTAGGAGCCTGTTACACTCCCATCTTATCAGAAAAGCCAGAATACTCATCAAGTCACTCCTGTATATATGCTAGCTTTTCTCACTTCCTTCTCTTCTTCAGCATAGCATACTTTCTTTCTCATTAACTACATTTCACAACAAATTTAAACATATTGTGATTCTGTAGATTCAGGAAAGTTCTTATGAAGCAGCATGCATCCTGTTTCCAAAACCGACCTGGTCACAGCTTAATACCTGAATTTATGGTTTACTCTAAATTCTAGAGGCTTGGGAACTATGATTAAAGAGGTGATTTCAGAATTATCCAGTACTAACTCATTTTATCCTACTCCATACAGCAGCTATATTCTGGGCTTTGTACTTTATTTTAAATTCATGTTATACTTATGCTTATTTTATTTTCTATCTTTTACTTCTTCTCTTCTGAAAAAATATTTTGAGTTTGTATTTCCAGATAACTTTTTTCTTTGGCTTACTAATTTAGACATAGCAAGTTTTAAATTTAATTCATCTAATTTTCCATGGCATACTTTAACAACTTCCTATACTCTTGGAAGTCTACATGTATTATTTTTAATCTTAAAATTTCCATATGAAATGCTAATCTAGCTTCTAGGAAGCTCATCAATAGTACTGAAGAAGAAAAGTACATGAATACAATATTCAGATTTTCATTGTTTAAATCATCAAATTATTAGATTTTTAAAAAATTCTCCTGAAGACATAAGCTAGTTGAATTGATTTCTGTGCTTTGCAACCAAAAGATACCCACTCATTTTTCTGTAATAGATCCAATTTTCAAAATGTGTCAATATGAGTATTTTAAAAATTTCAATCATTTTCTTACTCTTGAGAGTTAAAGGTTCCACCAAGTAATACAAATTTGATACTGGGAAACATGCAATTGTCTCTAGATAATGGCCAATTGTGACATCTTCCCAAACATACTGAATGATTCTCATTTGCTTAAACTTAAAACAGAAAAATTTACATAGCAATTTCTTCCTAAGGTTGTTATATAGTTGGTTTTTTTTTCTTCTTAATATTGCTATGACAATTTGCTTGTAAAGTAATCTCAGCCCAGATGCTCCATGCCTGACATGGAAAATGGGACCCTTAAAAGCTTTACCTCTCTACTCTTCTCTCTATTTTCTCTACACTTGTGTTAATAAGGAAAGCAGCAGCTGCTTCCATTGACTGCCTCACCATTCCAGAATTATACTGGACATAGATGATAATGCCTTTCCTATTACCTCTTTATGGAACATGCAACTGAGTCTGAAAGAGAGCAAAGAAAATATCTATGAAAACATCTTGCTGATAACTGGATAATTCAAAAGAACTAGATGTGTCCGCACTGGTTAGAGCTCATGGTAACGAAGAGTGTTTTTCCCTCCCTGATATAGAAAGTAAAGAGAGAGAGATGTTGATACACTAATTAAAAAATAAAATGTGTGGGCCTGCTGTCAGGCCAGAAGGAATTTTAATATACAAACAGTGACTGCATGTGTTTGACATACATGGTGACAGTTTGAAAGGCTTTTTACATTCACCACATTTTCATTAAAATTGAGCATGTAAACCAGACATTCTATTACCAGATCATAAAACCAATATATTCTTGGTTGTTTCTTGAAACGAGATTTTCACAAATTTGCAACTCTAAGAATGTAACCTAGGGAAAGGCTCTGAGGGGCCAATCAAAAGTTAATACAAAAATGTGCTCAAGGAAAAGATTTGTAAGTTAAAAATGGAAAGTTGTTCTATTCCCCTGAACTACATTACTCAATAGAAATAGAATTCCTAAGTTAGGATGAAGCTGAGCAATAATCACACTATTCTGAATATCTACCATATTTTAACAATAATACATTAAGGTTTTAGTTTATAGTGATGTTGGTATATAGAAGGGCACTAATTCTTTTTAATCTGCTTTTAGGAGACAGATGATTCAATCCAATAGTAACACAAATAAATTTCAGATGTAAAGTATGTGAGTTACGTATGTCTGTGATTTTTGTCTCAACTTTCTGTACATTCTTCTTCCATTTAGAGTTACTTCTCTTATATCTGCATATAATCTGTTCTGCCTCTTTGCCCTTCTCTTTGATTCAGTTAACAATATGGTGGTCTCTTACTTGGCTATGATATTTTTGTAGATTTCATTAACAAAGGATGATATTTTAAAAGAGGTTTCAGATTAACCAATTATCTTCTCAATAAGTACTTTCTTCTTCAGTCAATTCACTTAGTTTGAAGTCTTACTTCAAAATGAAATTAAGATTGTGTGAAGGCTAAAAGCTAACACAATGGCACCATGCATTCCTTATCTAAGATTGTGCTTTTGACATTTGCTTTGATGCCGAAGGAATTTACTTCTATAGTAACTATAGAAACAGATTGTGCTGCATATCAGAGCCAGTTTTATCCATTAGTGATTGCTAAAGGATATATCTGATGCATTGCAATGAACACTATACCAACTATTTAGTAACAGACATCAAATGGTGTGATTCTGTTTGGGCAGTCAGATTTGCATAGTAGTTTGAACTCCCCTACACTCTTCAAAGTATTAGCTCTCACTATTTTAATAGCAAATACTGATTAGGCAACCATATTGGTCCAGGGACTAGACTAATTAATAGAAATAATTGTTAATAGAGTTGTGAAAGCTGGCAAAGAACTACAGTAGCTAAACTCTAGTAAAATACTATTTCAGGAATTGCAAGTAACCAAGCCAGAAATCATACAACTTTGACTTTTAAAATAAGTCCAAGGAGACAGAGACAGCCTTTTGAGCAAAGTAGTAGGCACTAGCAAATGACTGCAGAGTGCAGGAAAAGGTCACTATACAAAACACCAGTGGAGATATTTTAAAATCTCATTATTCTGACAACATATAAAGTCATTTCAAAAATTATAGGACTCTATTTACAAGAACAAAACACACTCTTTCTGGGTGGTGGTATATTGTAGTTTTAAAATCTTGAGATTTTTATAATTATTTGACAGACAACTCATAACAACATTGGACATAGAATAGGAATGGGGACCTGACATGGGGAGAAGGGATTAGAGGCATTTAAACGGGATAACAAAGTGAAATGATGATTTTTTTCCTAAATATTTAATGCTAAATATTGAACACAAATAGCAGTGCAACTCCAACCTTCCACCGTGGCAAGCACCACTAGTTGGTCAAAGATTTCTTTCCCATCAAGTTGTTTCTCAATTTCTCAATCCAAATTGAGTGAGCCACTTTTGATCAACATGGTTTAAAATTAGTTGAAACTTACTGAATTGCCCTAGCCTTCTCCAGATAACAACTAGAGAATAAAAAGGCTTAAATCAATAGTACAGCATTATCACATATTATCAGACTGGAAATAGGATGGAATAGGACAGAGCTATCAAAATAATACAGAGTTTTATAAATACCAAGCATTGTGTGTGGCAGCAGCATAGATATGCTCGGATATCCTGAGGTTTAACCAGAAGTTGTTATTTTACTTTTATGTATAACACATGCTAGAAGTTTCCCCTTAACCTGGACCCTATGATTTTTAAAAGATTTTAGGTCCTTTCACTCACTGATATACAAATTAATGTCAAGCAAATAATTAAATGATCTATTATCAACAATTGAATAAAAATCAAACTGTACTTCCAAACAGAAAGTAAACTACATGTATGAGAACTTAAGAATTAATTATCACTAGTAGAATCAAAGTCTTATATTTAACAAGTCATAAATGCCCCTACATATTTGCAGATGCTGCTTGTTCTGCCCATAAATGTTTTACCCAGTAATATGGTTTGGCTTTGTGTCCCCACCCAAATCTCATGATGAATTGTCATCCCCAGTGTTGGGTGAGGGACGTGGTGGAAAGTGATAGGATCATGCAGTGTATCTGTCCTTCCTGTTCTTATGATAGTGAATGATGAGTCATCACAAGATCTGGTTGTTTGAAAATGAGGGGTACTTTCCCCTTCTCTCTCTCTCTCTCTCTGTCTCTCTCTCTCTCTCTCTCTCTGTCTCTCTCTTTCTGTTTCCCTCTTTCCTGTCACTATGTAAAGAAGGTCCTTGTTGGCCCTTCACCTCCTGCCAGATTGTAAGTTTCTGAGGCCGCCTAGTCATGCTTTCTGTTAAGTCTATGGAACTGTGAGTAAATTAAACCTCTTTTCTTCACAGATTATCCAGGCTCAGGTAATTCTTTATAGCAGTGTGAAAATGAACCAATATGGAAAATTAGTACTGGGGGTGGGACATTGCCATAAAGATACCTGAAAATGTGAAAGCAACTTTAGAACTGGGTAATGGCCAGCAGTTGGAACAGTTTGGAGGGCTCAGAATTCAGAAAGATGTGCAAAAATTTGGAACTTCATAGAGACTTTTTGAATGATTTTGACCAAATGCTGATAGTGATATGGACAGTGATCAGTCCAGGCTGAGAGATGAGGATTTTATTGGGAACTGAAGCAAAGGTTACTCTTGCTGTGCTTTACCAAAGAGACTGAAAGTGCTGTGCCTCTGCTCTAGGGATCTCTGGAAATTTAAACCTGAGAAAGATGATTTAGGTATCTGGTGGATGAAACTTCTAAGCAGCTAAGTTTTCAAGATTTGGTGTGGCTGCTCTTAACAGCATATAGTTAGTATATGTTCACAAAGAGATAGTCTGAAATTGGAACTTATGTATAAAAGGAAAGTAGAACACAAAAGTTTGGAAATTTTTCAGCATGACCATATAATATAAAAGAAAAATCCATTTTCTGGGGAAAAATTCAAGGCAGCTAAAGAAATTTGCATGACTGAAGAGAAACTGAAAGTTAATAGCCAAGACAATGGAGAAAATGTCTCCAGGACACGACAGAGAACTTCACAGCAGCCCCTCCCATCACAGACCTGTAGGCCTATGGGTAAAAAAGTGGTTTGGAGGGCCTGGTCCAGGTTGCCACTGCCGTATAGAGCCTCAAGCTGCAGTTGTGGCTAAAAGGGACCAAGGTACAGTTTATGACATGGCTTCAGAAGGTGTAAGTCCCAAGCCTTGGCAGCTTCCACATGGTGTTGGGCCTGCAGGTGAACAGAAGACAAGAGCTGAGATTTGGGAGCCTCCTCCTGGATTTCAGAGGATGTACAGAAACACCTGGATGTCCAGGCAGAAATCTGCTGCAGGGGCGGACCTTCATGAAGAACATCTACTATGACAGTGCAAAGGGAATATGTGAGGTTGGAGGCCGCACACAGTGTCCCCACTGGAACACTGCCTAGTGGAGCTGTGAGAAGAGGGCCACCATCCTCCAGACCCCAGAATGCTAGATCCACTGACTGCTTGTACTGTATACCCTCATTCAAGTCTGAAAGAGAGCAGGGTAGTCATTAACTTTCAAAGCTCCAAAATAATCTCCTTTGACTCCATGTCTCACATCCAGGACACACTGATGCAAGGGGTGGGCACCCAGGCCTCAGACAGTTATGACCCTGTAGCTCAGGAGAGTACAGCTCCCATGGCTGCTCTCAAGGGCTAATGTTGAATGCCTATGGATGCCGGCAGCACTTCAGGTATACAGTGGAAGGTGATTGGATCATGGGGGCAAATTTCCTCCTTGCTGTTTTCATAAAAGTGAGTGTGTTTTCATGAGATCTAGTTGTTTGAAAATGTGTGGCACTTCCCTCTTTGATTTCTCTCTTTCCTTTCACCATAGAAGAAGATTCTTCCTTCCCCTTCACTTTATGTCATGATTGTAAGTTTCCTGAGGTCTCCAAGTCATGCTTTCTGTTAAACCTGTGGAACTTGAATTAATTAAACCTCTTCTCTTCATAAGTCTCCCAGGCTCAGGTAGTTCTTTGCAGCAGTGTGAAACAGCCTAATACACTCAGCTTCTATCTTCTCCAGGTTTCTGACTCCTTCAGGACTCAGCTAAATGTTACTTCTTCCACAAAACATTTCTGTTTATCCAAGTAGCAACAGGCGCCAACTGTCTTTGATCCTTTAGTATCCACGTGGTATTTCAATAGCATTTTTCACATATGTTGTGATTGTTAGGTTACTTGGCTGCCATACTGGACCATGAGGTCATTAATTACATAACATATTCTACTGGACACCTTTAATTATAATCAATACTGCCTTTAATTGTGACAAACAGAAGAAAATAAGAGGCAAGAAACTGGAAGGGGTAGCTAATAAAACGAATAGACATCTCAATTGTAACAAGCACACAGGAGAACACTGTATTCCACAGTCCTGGCCAGTACTGCTCCTTCCTCTAATTTGCTTCCTCCTGATATAACATAGTTATTTTCTAAGGTGTTCAGATCTAGAACTTTGTAGTAAAGAGTCTGACTCTACTTGTGAGGATTGATTGATAGCAGTTTTATGACACTATACTTTGTTTTGCACTTGTCTCCCAACTCTGGGCAGCCTAATGCTGCCTCCTTTGATGCAAGCGGGAGATTTACACCACGAACGGGAACACTTACACCAGCCCCACCCCTAGCCTCAGTAAAACCTTAAGTCAGTCTCCTTTCCTGTTTTCTCAAGTCATTTTTGACTTGCTTGAGAGGGTTGCCTTTTTTTCTACAAAGGTCTCCATTTATATAAATAAGGAAACTTTTTATAATCTCTTAGTGTGTATGGCATCATCAGTCTGGACAGTCAAACCAAATCTGAGGGGAGATCTCTTCAGTTTGGGG
This sequence comes from Plecturocebus donacophilus, assembly GCA_004027715.1. Taxonomy (NCBI): domain Eukaryota; kingdom Metazoa; phylum Chordata; class Mammalia; order Primates; family Pitheciidae; genus Plecturocebus; species Plecturocebus donacophilus. The sequence goes on from PVKP010003736.1 coordinate 19,911, forward strand.
GTTTACTACAATAATCTTGCATGTTACCCTTAATTTCTTTTCTCACATACTCCTTATAAATCCTTCATCTGCACCTATCACTTACAATTTCAAATTCATATAACTAGTCTTTCCCCCTTTCATGGTCTCACTAGTCTAAGCCATTATCTTAACTCTTGGGCCATTTATCACAACCCTTCTATTTTTGCCTCTTAATAACTAATTTCCACAAAACCACCACAGCAATATTTTTAAAAGGTAAGCAATATCCAAGTATTTTATCGCTAAATACCATCTGTTGGCCTTTTAACCCATTTAGTCTGAAATTCTAATAGTTAACACCTATGTGAGCTAAGCCATACACTAATCTGACCTCATCTTCTTCCACTTTTTACAATTCTACCTGCGCCTTAACCTACTTAAGCTACTTCAGCCACACTGGTTTACTGCTCCTCAGTATATCAAATATATTCTCTTTATGGACCTTTACATATGCTTGATCAGAAAGACTTCTCTGATTACCTGTATTAACCAGAGTTCCTCAAAGGAACAGAACCAATAGAAGACGTGTGTAAGAGAGTGTGTGTGTGTGTGTGTGTGTGTATGTGTGTGTGTGTGTGTGTGTATCTTTCTATACAGATATATACATATATAGAGGAATAGGAAGAAAGAGATTTTAAGGAATTAGTTTGCACAAGTATAGAGGCCTATACGTACTATGATTTATTGTCTGCAAACTGAACACCCGGGGAGCTGGTAATGTAGTTCCTGTCTACATTATGCCTGAGAACCACAGAGGACAATGGCATAAGTCTCAGTACAAAAGTGGGAGAAGACAAACATCCCAGCTTAAGTAGTCAGAGAGAGCAAATTCTTTCAACCTTTTAGTTTTATTGAAGTGATCGGTGGATTGGATGATACCCACTTGCACCGACAAGGACAATCTGCTTTACTCACTCTACTGATTCAAATGCTGATCTCTTCCAAAAACACCTCACATTCACACTGAGATATACTATTTAACAAAATATTGGAAAACTTCATGACCAGTCAAGTTGATATATACATTTAAGCATCATGTCACCCCTGCCTCAACTATTCACCATCAACTTCCATCACAATGTATCCCTTGATCATGCTTTATTACTTTGTACATTTAATTGTATCTGTTTTCATTATAGGGCAGCATTCAAATTCTGTTTCTCTCATTTATTGTAAAATATGGAGAAATTATTTGATTTAATATCCTCATCAGGTCATTGTAGAATAAATAAAATAACGACTTCAGAGTGCTCAGCACATATTTGCAAAACAAACAAAAGAAAACTCGATCATCATGAAAATTACCATTAACAGACGCTTCTAATTATTTTCATTATTCTCCCATAAGTATTTGATTTTGTAAGATAATATATATTTATGGGGATCTCTGGGTATATTCCTCAGGTAAATAAAAATTATGATTTTATTAAAATATAGTTTATTAATATGTATATGTAGGTACATTTATATGTCATGTATCATAGTAAAATATATATCTTTACTATATTATAGTAAATTATGCTACATATATATCAATAAACTATATTTTAATTTAGTGATTTTTTTATTAAATAATATTTAACAATTACATTATTTTTTTTTTACTAAATAACATTATTTCTTTTATTTCTCATAGGTAACCATCATTCATTGTAAGATATAGTATTTTTAAAATTTAATTTTTGTGTGTGTGTGTGTGTTTGTGTGCGTGTGTGCACGTGTGTGTGAGCCAGGGTCTCCCTCTGTCACCCAGGCTGGAGTGCAGTGGCATGTTACGGTTCATTGCAACCTCAATCTCCTGAGCTCAAGCAATCCCACCACTTCAGCCTCCCGAATAGGACTACAGACAAGCACTACTACCCTAGCTAATTTTTTGTACGTTTTTTAGAGACAGGGTTTTACTACGCTGTCCAGGCTGGTCTCGAACTCCTGGGCTCAACTGATATGCCCATCTCAGCCTTCCAGAGTGCTGGGACTACAGGTATGAACCACTGTACCTAGCCTAGGATACATGATTTTTTTTAAAAATTTTTATTTTAGGTTTCGGGGTGCATGTGAAGGTTTGCTACACAGGTAAGCACATGTCACAGGGGTGTGTTGTACATATTACTTCATCACCCCAGTATTAAACACTGTACCCAATAGTTATCTTTCTTTCTCCTCCCTATCTTCCCACCCTCCCCCTTCAAATAGATCCCATTGTCTGCTGTTTCCTTCTTTATGTTCATGAGTTCTTATTGTTTTAGCTCACACTTCTAAGTGAGAACATGTTGTATTTGGTTTTCTGTTCCTGCATTTGTTAAGGATAATAGCATCCAGCTCCATCCATGTTCCCACAAAAGACATGATCTAGTTCTTTTCACGGCTGCATAGTATTCTATAGTATATATGTACTACATTGCTTTTATCCAATCTGTCAATTATGGGTATTTAAGTTTATGCCTTGTCTTTGCTATTGTGAATAATGCTGCAATAATATTCACATGCATGTGTGTTTACGGTAGATTAATTTATATTCCTCTGGGTACATACCAAGGAATGGAATTGCTGAGTTGAATGATAGGAAATCAAGACATAAAAAGCCATTTAAGAGATCAAAGAGTCCAGGAGTTGGGTTTTCGCAAAAATTTATAAAATGGATAGGACACTAGCTAGACTAATAAAGAGAAAAGAGAGTAGGTCAAAATAAACACAATTAGAAATGATGCAGGGAATGTTACTACTGACGACACTGAAATAAAAACAACCATCAGAAACTACTACAAACACCTCTACACACAAACTAGAAAACCTAGAATAGATGGATAAATTTCCGGACACATACACCCTCCCAAGACTGAGCCAGGAAGAAATTTATTTCCTGAACAGATCACAAATAAGCTTCAAAATTGAATCAGTGATAAATAGCCTACCAACCAGAAAGCCGGGGACCTGATAGATTCACAGTCAAATTCTACCAGATATACCAAGAAGATCTGGGACCATTCCTACAGAAACTGTTCCAAAAATGTGTGGAGGAGACCCACATTTGAAGTTCTCCCCAACTTATTCAGTGAGGCCAGCATCATCTTCATAAAAAAACCTGGCAGAGACACACAAAAAAGAAAACTTCAGATCAGTATCTTTGATGAACATCAATGCAAAAATCCTCAACAAAATATTTGCAAACTGGATCCAGCCACACTTCAGAAAGCTAATTCACCATGATCAAGTAGGCTTCATCCCCAGGATTCCAGGTTGGTTCAGCCTATAAAATCAATAAATGTAATTCATCATGTAAAGAGAAATAAAGACAAAAACCACATGATTATTTCAATAGATGCAGAAAAAGCTTTTGATAAAAGTCAACATTGCTTTATGTTAAAACTCTCAACAGACAAGGGTTTGAAGGAACATACTGCAAAATAATAAGAGCTATCTATAACACATCAACAGCCAACATTATACTAAGTGGAAAAATGCTGGAAGCTTTCCTCTTGAAAACTGGCACCAGATAAGGATGCCCTCCCTCTCACCACTTCTATTCAACATAGTATTAGAAGTCCTAGCCAGAGCAATCAGGTAGGAGAAAGAAATAAAGGACATCTGTATAGGAAGAGAGGAAGTCAAATTATCTCTGTTTGCAGATGACGTGATTCCATATGTAGGAAACTCCATAGTCTCAGCCTCGAAGCTCCTCCAGCTGATAAACAACTTCAGCAAAGTTGCAGGATACAAAATAATGTAAAAAAAATCACAAGCATTTCTATACACCAACAACAGCCAAATCATAATTGAACTATATTTACAATTGCCACAGTAAGAATAAACTACCTAGGAATACAGCTCATCAGGGAGGTGAAAGATCTCTACCATGAGAATTACAAAACACTGCTCAAAGATATCAAAGAAGACACAAACAAATGGAAACACATTCCATACTCATGGATAGAAATAATCAATATTATTAAAATGACCATTCTACCCAAAGCAATGTACAGATTCAGTGCTACTCCTATTAAACTATCAACAACATTCTTCATAGAACTAAAAAAAACTATTTTAAAATTCATACAGAACCAGAAAAAAAAAAAAAGAACCAGAATAGCCAAGACAATCCTAAGCAAAAAGAACAGGGCTTGAAGCCCATGTTATCCAACTTCAAACTATACTACACGGCTACCATAACCAAAATAGCATGGCACTGTTACAAAAATGGGCATATAAATGAATGGAAAAGATTAGAGAACCCAGAGATAATGCCACACATTTATGACTATCTGATCTTCAGCAAAGCTGACAAAAACAAGCAATGAAGATAAAACTTCCTATTCAATAAATGGTGCTAAGTAACTGGCCAACTATATGCACAAGATTGAAGCTGGACTCCTGCCTTACACCATACAAAAAAAAAATCAACTCAGGATGGATTAAAGTCTTAAATCTAAAATCCAAAACTCTAAAAACCATGGAAGACAACCTTGGCAATACCACCATCCTAGATATAGTAATGGGGAAAGATTTTATGACAAAACACGAAAAGCAATCACAACAAAAGCAAAAAAATGACAAGTGGGATCTAATTAAACTTAAGAATTTCTGAACAGCAAAGTAAACTGTTAACAGAGTAAACAGACTGCCTACAGAATGAGAGAATATATTTGCAAACTATGCAATGAACAAAGTTCTAATATCCGACATCCATAACAAACTTAAAACAAATTGACAGGTGAAAAACAAACGATCCCATAAAAAAGTGAGCAAAGGACAGGAATAGACACTTTTCAAGAGAACACATACATGTGGCCAACAAGCATATGAAAAAAAGGTGAATATCACTGATCATTAGAGAAATGCAAATCAAAACCACAATGAGATACCAACTCACACCTGTTAGAATATCTATTATTAAAAAGTCAAAAAATAACAGATGCTAGCAAGGTTGTGAACAAAATGGAACATTTATGCACTGTTGGTTGGAGTGTATATTAGTTCAATCATCACGGAAAGCAGTATGGCAATTCCTCAAAGAGCTAATAATTATTATTAAATATATATTTTTTCAGACAACATATTACATACTCCTTTGCACCTCTAAAATCTTTAAAGACATGGAGAGGGATATTTAGTGGAATATAAATTAATAATATTTAGAATGACTTTCTTTAATATAACTCTGACCATGTGTCAAGGGCTATGCTATTTGGCAAATTTTTTTTTCATGATTTCACAAAAAGAAAAAAAAATGCATGTTTTAATTCCAAATCTGGATCAATAAATTCAAACTTTTATTACTTTATCTCTTTTATATCTCAGCAAGAAAGAAGGAGAGATCTGTATGTTAAATCTTAATAAAGTTAAAATGGTTATATAGACTATATTGCTTCAGTAATATCATTTTCAATCACATGGATAAAAACTCAACCAGAAACTTTAGAGTTCTATAACCATGAAAGGTATTGGGAAAAGAGCAGTAGTAAAAGAATTGAGTTTTTGTTATGGTGGTGGTTTCACGTGGACACCATACAATAAAACAAAGAAATGAAGCCAAGCTGCAATTGCCACTTAAGCATTCAATTAAAATTGTTAACAATGGTGTAATGCATCAACAAAGCCACTGATGAGGACACATGCACACTTAGCTGAAACCATCTGTTCCCTAGCGGAGGAATGGCAACATTTACAATCAATAAGTTGTTTGTTTTGGTCTATGGACATTCTTCCTGAGTTATTGCAGAAATCAGTTGACTACGTATTTAAGTATTTGATACTCGAATACATTTCATTTCAGCCTATGACTAGTAATTTGGAAGATATTCCCTTCAGTATTACTAAAATATTTACTGTTAATAGTCTAATAAATGCAAATGCAAAAATCAACGATCCTTTTCTAACTTTAATTATACTGAAAATTTTTACTCTCTTACTACCTTTATAAAATGATCTAGCTAGCCCTAACACATTTAAACATTACAATATACAATTTTAACATAATTTTGGATAGTTTCAAGGCTTATATTCAGGGATGTTTAATATTAGCGTCAACTCGACTGGATTGAGGGATGCCTGAATGGATGATAAAATATTGTTTCTGGGTGTGTTTGTGAGGCTGTTGCCAAGAGACATTGACATTTGAGTTGGTGGACTGGGAGCGAAAAATCCACCCTCAAAGTGGGTGGGCACCATCCAATTGGCTGCCAGCATGGCTAGAACAGAACAGACAGAAGGTGGAAACAGCTTTGGTGGCTGACTTTTCTATCTTTCTTATTTTCTGGGGCTAATGCTTGTGTCTGCTCCTCACACTCTTGGACATTAGACACCAGGTTTGTATTAGTCCGTTTTCACACCACTATAAAACAACTACCAGAGACTGGGCAATATATAGAGAAAAGAGGTTTAACTGACTTACAGTTCCACATGGCTGGGGTGGCCTCAGAAAACTTACAGTCATAGTGGAAGACAAAGGGGAAGCAAGACATGCCTTACCTGGTGGCAGCAGAGAAAGAGAGTGGCGGGGTAGGGGGGAATGCCACACACGTCTGTGCTATCAGATCTCATGAGAATTCACTCCCTATTAGACGAATGGCATGGGGGGAACCATCCCCATGATCCAGTCACTTCCCACCAGGACCCTTCTCTGATACATGGGATTACAAGTCAAGATGAGATTTGGGTGGGAGCACAAAGCCAAACCATATCAAGGTTCTTCAGCTTTTGTACCCTAGAAATGGCAGCAGCAGGTTCCTGGGGCCTCTTAAGCCTATAGACAGTAGACTGTAGGCTACACTGTCAACGTCCTTGATTTTGAGACTTTCAGACATGAACTGAGTCACTACTGGCTTCTTTCTTTCCCCAACTTGTAGATGGCCTATCGACTTTGCCTTGTAATCACGTGAGCCAATTCTCCCTAACAGACTCCCTTTAATATACGTATATATCCTATTAGTTCTCTCCCTCTGGAGAACTCCAACTAATACATATCCCAAAGTACTATATGAGAAATACCTTTTATTAAATATATATTAATTAAACCTTGAAGATAAAGATTTATTTTACTTCATTTCTAGAAAGTAATTGCTACATAGCTAAGTTGGAAATACCTATCCATATCATGAAACAAACAAATTAGAAATAATTTCTCTGAGAACAACCTAACTTTATTTTCAAATGTAAATAAACTGGTTAATAAGTATCTATATGAAATTGCTCTCACTCTGAATTTTAATTTTAAAACAAAAATAGATAAATCAACAATAAAGTGCCACTTCCTTTGGAATGTCTTGTTAAACCTCTTATGGTTTACTTCAACAGTTCTTAGCTTTAGGCACAGTGCATTTCCTAACGGTGCCTTTGTTTGGTCCCTTGGAGAGTCTCATACCTGAAACAACACACCTTTTGTCTTAAAAATGGGAGAAAAACAACCGTGAAAGGAGGGATGGAAATCAAGGGCTAATAAATTGATATTCAGTCTTATCAATTTCTAAAAAGTCTATTGTCTTAGTCCATTTTGTGCTGCTATAACAAAATACCTGAGACTGGGTAATTTATAATGAACATAATTTGTTGGCTTCTGGTTGTGGAGGCTGGGAGGTCCAAGTTGAAGGATTAAATACCTGGTGAATGTCTCTTTGGTGTATCATCCCATGATAGAAGGCAAAGAGAGAGGAAGAAAGAGCAAGAGATTGAACAGTGCCTCAAGCTCTTTTATAACCAGCATTAATCCACTCAGGAGGGTGAAACTCTCATGATATAAAGACCTCTTGTCAAGCTTAACCTCTCAATACTGTTGCATTGAGGATTACATTTCCAACACATGAGTTTAGGGGGCACATTCCAACCAAAGCATCTACCTATGGAATTGAGTATCTGGAAATTGGCATTTATGATCAAGCTAACTTCTGAAAGCCTTTTTTTTAATTGAAGATTTTTTGTTCAAATCTTCTCCCTTGTGTTTTCTATAATCTCTATTGAAATCTTATTGCAATTATGTAAAATGAGTTGTAAAACATTTAGAGACAGGATGTGCTTTCTGGACATGTTTTATTAAAGAAGGGTTGTAATTAAATTCTGAAGACTACATCTATGTGCCTGATTTTAACACCTAACAATTTTTTTTTTTCCAAATCGCTTAACAGTTCACTTGTAAAACCCAGGGTAACAGAAATATCAGTTGCCTAATTTACATCAACTTAGTCTTATTTATTGCTCCATTCAAACCTTGGGTGGATGGTAGCATACAGACTTCTCAGGCCACAATTTACTTGAAGGTGACAAGACATTGCTTCATGTATATATCACCACTTTATTTTTAGCCCTGGGACTCTTCCTATACAGTGGCTACCTGAAATGGCAAGAGTGCCTCAAAAAGATAGGACAGTGATCATGCAGGGGCCTTCCTTGGTCATAAGAGCTAATTGAAAAGCAAATAGCTATTGGAGATATTCTGTGTGCTTAGCCAAAGATCCCTGCTGAAACAAGCCTCTCATCGTGATGATCTCAACTATACCTGTACAGGATTTTTCTTCTTCTGTATCTCATGTTTTCTCTTCCCCAACTCATATTCTTACATCTAATAAACAAATTTAACATAAGACCTTGTTTCAAACTGTACAGTTGGGGAACATAAGCTAAGGCACTATTGTGTAGGCTAAAGCAACCCCACCTTGGATGCAAACCTGTGACTTCTGATTAACTCCAGTTCTGGAAGTGTTTCTAAGATTTTCATCTTCACTTACTGCAAATGCTGCCTTAGGTTAAACAACCTTGATGTTACTACAAACACTCACTTACCATAAATTCTACCCTAGGCAATTTCTCTAAGGTATGTAAATCCTGGGTCTAGGCGTTAATGGCTAGGGATCTATCATCTCATCTTACCACAAAACATGACTTCTGTTGCTAAGTCTCTTGAATATTTCTGTCTGAGAAACTGAATTTGTGAGCCTCTTTCTCCTCCTCTCAGAGTTTTTGGCCTTTGGGGTAAGTTTGCATAGACCTGCTTGCCACAGAATAATCATTAATAGGAGTAACTCTAGAGAGCAGACACTGAGGATTCTAGAACTGCTCACTCACTGATTAGACAGTAATAAAAATTCCCCTACTGGTAAGGAGTGAAATTGTGATAACTCCTGGTACAATCATTAAGACCCTCATCTATAATGGATTGGAATAAAGCAGAAGTAAAAGAATATTCTTGGATGGTGCTTTTGAACAATTATGTGTTTGCCTCATTTTACTGTTTTGATAACTTTGTTAACTATTACTTTTGTTAACTTCTCTTATTTTAGAACTTATAGAAAAAAATGCACATTAAGTTTAATCAGGTGTCAAGAAATGATGACAGTCTTTATAAAGGTGCATGTCACAATGATCTTGGGGAGGCTGGAACACTCCAGCTCACTGATGGACCTGAATATGGGTTGCTGTTGGACTATAACCCTAATCAGGGACATTCTGAGTTATAAGTGGTATATTTGGTTATTTTATCTTATGTAGAGGGAAGATCTACCTGAGGTAAATATATATATATATATATATAAATGCCTTGGAAGGGACAAATGGCTTAATGTTTGGTCAGGGTTCTTAGAAAGTCTGATAAAATGAGATCAGAGAATGAAAATATGGATGGATTTACAGGAGTAGACAAAAGACGTGTAATTTTTGTGGTTTATATTTATGCTCAGCAAGCATTACTCACTGCACAGGAAGCACTTAACAATAAACCAGGTAAACTAGTGTATCTTTACTTGAAAGGACCATTGCTTCTCATTTCCTATTGCTTTTGTTATGGTCCTTATAAATAAAATAAATTGTAAAAGGGATAAAATCTGTACATTGCTTTAGCTCCCCTTAACCAAAGCTACTCTCACTACTGATAATGCTGAATATACAGATTGTCATCAGCACAGATCAGTAGATATGGCTTTTAACATAAATAAATAAATACAAAGTATATAATAATATGGTAGATGGAGACCAATATTGCAAACCAAAATAAATCAGTATGACAAAGAGGTGGATGTCTTTTAAACAGGATAAACAGGCTTTTTGGATAAGAGGAGATTGGAGCAGAGTCCTAAAAGAAAAGAATGAAAAAGGAATATAGATATTTGGAGAATGAATATTTCAGGAAGGATGAAACTTAAGTTCAAAGTCTCTGGGGGCAGAAGTAAGCCTTGTGTGATGAAATAATAGCCAGTATGCAAGTGTAGCTGTTGTATCTGAATAAGTAAGAGACTATAACTATATGAAGTCCACAATATAGTAGGAGGTATGATTGTAAGACTGCAAAAATCTAAGTTAATGGGTATTATCATGAGTGAAGTAAGAAGCCATTGAAGAATCTGAGAAGGGGAGTCATAAGACCTTAGAGAATCTCTCTGTGAGGCACATTTTCTCCATGGAATAATATTAATACCAGATAAAAGGAGCTACAGTAAGAGTCTTAGGGGGAAATGATCACTGTTTAGACAAGGTTAGTACAAAGAAGATGGTGAATAGAAGTGGTCAAATCCTGAATATATATTTGTATACACACACACACACACACACACACACACACACACACACACACTTATGTACATATTTATAAATAGATCAACTAAATTAGAAGGGAGATTAGGAAGAATGGGCTCAAAAGTCTATTTTAACTCTCAATATTTTTAGTCATGGGTCAAAGGGATTAATTAAATAAATATGTTTTGTTTCTCTATATAATTAGTAACCCTAGAATTTGGATTATGTATGTAAATGTACATAAACATAGTAATATGTAAAATATATATATATTTCCAGATTAAACTCAACATTCATTGTCTTTCAAACTTTTAATTATATATAAATATTTGGGTAAACATGTTGTATAACTTGGATTTTCTTTCACATAGCCCAGAGGTTCTTTAAATTTCACTCACAGCTTTAAAAGTTAAGAATATGTGTTCTCTGTTGGTATTTAATACTTATGCATTTTTATTAACTTTTTTCTTTAGATTGTCAATCTTTTTATATTACTTCACAAGAATTATGGTAAATGACAAAACTGTTTAAACCTTAAAAGTTACTATTTGAGAAATAGAGACAGAATTACTGTGACTTTTGCTAGAAATTGCTTTTATGTCATGACTTAAACTGATGCACTTTCAGAAAACCTGCAACCTGGATGCATCACCATGATGTGTGAGATGGCACATCGTGAATCACAGCTGAGATGTAATTCATTTCCACTTAGACACATGTCTTCAACTTTTACAATAAAGTTTATTGAAAAATGAATTTGTTAAAATGATCAACTTTCCTCAATAATATTTTTTCCCTTGATGTTGACTTTTATAGTCCTTTTCAATGGCTTTCCATTAGTATTTTAAATTGACATTTCAAATAACCTATCTAAAGATAAGACCCCAAACACCAGAGACAATAAACCCCATTCACCTAAGGGAGTTCAGGGTGAATTCTTTCATTCCAGGTCTTGTTTTCGTCTCCGGGAAGCCACAGATTCCTCACCTCTAAAGACTTCTGCCATCCCAAACTCTCCCTTGTTCCTTATGCTATCCTTCCTCTGCAGCTGCCATCAATATTTTCTATCAATTTCATGGTTTAGCGGATCTAGAATTAAAAAATAATAAATCCAAAGGTTTTATCTTAAACTCTACGGATTTACTCATCTTTAAAGTTTCACATAAATGCTTCTCCCTCCAAAATACAATATGCTTAGTTGACAGAATCGTTGTGGTTAAAACACAGACGAGGAAGCCAATCTTTAATTCTATATGTATTATCTTTGCAGGTCCAACTGAGGAAGGAGACCCAAGCATCTGAGACTACCTCCCTCCTGACCTCCACACTGCATTTCAGGAGAAGAAAAGGCTGGCCGACTAGCACTTCCTAAATCACCTTCCTATAGATAGCAGGTATGGTGTGGGGGAATCTCTCCAGAAGACTTTGTTTTTACTTAAACAAGATCCAACGCCCACCCCACTCCTCCATCCATCGACCAACACCTTTTCACATGTAATTTCTAAGGCTGCAAACCTAAGATCCTTTTATGTGTAACATCCAGAGTGCAAGCCCATATAAAGGCAGAGCTTCTCTTTGTTGAGTGAGCTTTGTCGTTAGACAAATTGTCACCTCGCTCCTGGCCGTAATAACAACAAAACACCTCTTCCTTCCTAGTTTCCGAGAGGTCTGTTTCTTGCCGCAGATCCTGCTTCACAACTAGCATTCTGCAAGTCACCTACTATCATTTTTCTCCTTACTGATTTGAATTGGCTTATATATCTATTCATAATTATTTAGGTTATGCCTTAGATCCACGCTGATATTCAGACAGACACTGAGGGTATATGTGTAGGATTGCATGTAACTTGAGGATAAAGATTTCACTTCTGTTTATAAATTAGTTGCTCTGGATACCTATTTGTCAAAGAGTTTTAGATCAGAAAAAAAAATAGCATGAAAACTTAATGTTCTATTTACAGATGAGAAAAACAAAGACCAAGGAGAGGAAGTGACCTATTCCATGCTAGATAGATAATTATTGGGGGAGTGGTAACTAGAAGTCATGTCCTTTGTCATTCAGTTACACAGTTTTTAAAATCTATAACACTATATTACTAATTGATTAGGGTGTTTGAAAAACTAGCAAACTAATGATGTATTTCCTAAAAATGTTAAATTTACAGGAATAATTCATAGATGAAAACATCTACAATTTCCTATCAGGAAAAATATGAAGCATGCAGCCTACAGCACGCTCATAAGTTTTTGAACTACAAATAAAACTAATCCTCTTGATATTAACCTCAAGTTTAAATTAGCAAATCATAAGTAATTACAGTTCAGTGTTTAAATAGGATTTACACGAGGAGAGATTGCTTCAGTTTTACACAGAAGCTGACAGAATGCCTAAAGTTAATACACTCCTCCAGGCTAACATTGCATCTGCTATGAAGGCAAACTTCATCTTTACTCAAACTTCAGAGATGAGGAATGTGAATTATTGCCTAGATGGATAATGCTTATTCACTACAAAACTCTATCCTCTTTTTTAAAAAGATGTTTCTCTGCATAAGACATAAATATTAATAAAGGCTTTTGTTCAGGAATCAGTACTGTGATCAGAGAAGTATGAGGAATCCATACTTCTACAGTTGAGTTAGCCTAAGGGGAAACAAATACCTGACCTATATTAGATCACCCTAACAATCACTGAGGGAGATAACAAATCTCCAATCAAGCAAGCACCATCTCCTAAGGACAGAAATACTTCTGAGGACAATGGATAAAGCAGAAACATTTACTTTGAAACTGTCCTAGAAATGACGCATAAAATGAAAGGGTTACTTCAAACACAAAGGTACTTTCTTTTTGTTAAGACAAAAAGAAAGGGGAAAGGTGAGACGTGTACGTTGAAAGTGTTCAGAACTCACACACAGCAAACCCTCTCTTGTAGCCATATGCATTTGACACATCCAGCTCTTTATTATAGTTTAAAGGAGGCACTTATTTCAAAACTTTATGATTAAAACATGATACATAGTCCAGAAACAAGGATCTTTGAACTTTATGTGAACCCATCATCTTTTTCTTCTGTAACTACTGAGGCATTGTCCATATGCTGCTTAGGGAAACATGTTAGTCTAGTACCTCACTACTGTATTCTTAGAAGGGTCTAATCTTTGAAATAAACGTGCTACTTAATTTCTGCAAAACTCATGTTAGGTGACTTTAAAATATCAGAAACAATTTTATTCTGAGCTACTCTATTATTTTCCTTTTAAATTGAGGGGATAGAGGCAAGAGATATTAACGTTGTTAGTCAGATGCGTATGTCATAAAATAATTGGATAATCTACTCTATTGAGACTATTTCAAGTATATTTGCATTCACTCCGTTTCCTTGATAAACTGCCAATCTGAAAAGGTTAATGTAGAAAATTATTAAATTATGTCTTAAATGTCCTGAAACTATGTAGCAAACATATCCAACAGGTGTATGATGACCTAAATGGAAAACATGGACCAAAATTATAATGTAGCAATTTATGAGTAAGTATGATGTACTAGCTTAGGATCTGCATTAGATCACTCTACCTCTAAATCCACACCTTGTTTTTTCTCATGTGTTAGACTGAAGTCTTCCGTGTGAGGTCACTCAGACTCTAAATTAATCTGAATGAGTTTTTTTAGCTGCCATTAAACTACTGAAAACATTTGTAAGAAGTTTTTATTCAAATATTGTAGATTGTCTTTAGTAAAGTTTTATTTTTATTGGAAAAAAACTTTAAAAAATAACCTATCAGTTTTTAGAATTATGTTAACAATGCTAGACCTACAGTAAGGTGCATTAAATGCTGTTTTAAAAAAAAATAAAACTCTACAGTAACATTTATTTCTTTAAAAAAGTATCTCCAGTGCCCTGAAAACATTAATTAGCAAGCAGCTAGATTATTGGTCGAGAGAGTTCTTTAAAGATAACCGGGCGGTTATGTCCTTGGGACCAGAAAAGAGAAGATCCCATGGCTATAATCAATGGCTAGTCACTAAGGGTGCAAAAATACAAAAGTCAAGAAAGTACAAATAAAGATTCAATAGTATGAATAACAAACATTAATCTGGATCAAGCTGTTCTGCTAAGCAGTAATTTTAGGTTGGTCTCAGATGTCTCCCATAGAAGTATGAGATTTTTCAAAACACATTTCGCCTATGCCCATTGGACGACTTCTACTGACATCTAGGTGGCATGCTTATCATTTAAACCCCTTTCCCATATATCTCTTGTAGGTTCTGTTAACCTCTTCTTCTAGGCAATTTGTGAGTACCTCCCAAACTCTGAGATTGACAATGCTTAATGTGGAGGGTGAAGATGTCTGCCTTGAGGCATTGTTTCACCTTGCTGCCAAAACAGCTGGCAGTGCCTTCCATTGCTGCAGAGGCTGCTGGCACCAATAAGCACAGCTGCTTTGTGCTCCCCAAGTCTTAGGGAGATGTTTGAGCTTGTACTCACTTGTTAATTATAGGTCTTAAAGACTCAGGCATAAACCAATGGGGTAACAGGGGAAGGGAGGTTTGAATGACAAACTGAATTCTAATTTAGAATAATTTCTCCAGTCTTATCTGGTCTTTGAATTAAACTTTGGTAACCAGTTTTTCTTAATAAAAATCATACTTTCCCCAGAAATTCTGTATTTCTTTTTTTTTAGATTGTTCACAAAGCAATTGTTGGCAACTCAAAACTTCCTAAGGCTTAACTCTATTATACCAGAGCTCTGTTTTTTATCTAAAAGTGTTCTGTATAGAAAAGTCAACATTCTTATTATACATGACATTCATTCCAAATACTATTACTTGACACTCTTTCATAAGGCTGATATTTGCAAAACTCATGGGTTACACTGGTACAATAATCATCTTCTGTCTTCCTCATTTCCTCATTCAACCTGCTCACACAATAGTTAACATTTATTCATGGTAAGAACTTGGAAAAGTCCATGATTTCTTTAGTAATTTTGGAGTAATTCAAAATTCTAGCATCAACTTAAATCATGAACACAGACTTAGATACCAGATCAAGCAATTAATTAAATCATGAATTTAAAGTGAATTCTCCTCTATCCATTGATCTGGGAAATGCAATAGGTAGGTAGCCTGCCCTAGCAAAGAGGTCATCGTGAGCTGCTTCTAATGTCCAATAAATGAGCTCTGGCCTTTCTCTTTTTTTCAGTAAGGCTTACTAGAGATATATTAATTTTATTAATTTTCAAAGTACTTAACTTTAGTTTTATGATTTTTGTATATTATTTACACAAATTATTGATTTTCACTTATATTTTGTTATTTCCTCCTTTGTACTCATTTAGTTTAATTTGTTCTTCTTTTCCCAGTATTCTAAGGTAGACTCTTAAATGTTTATTTTCCAGTATGAGCATTTTCACTTATAACACTTAAAGTTGAAATATGCATTTTTTTATTAACACTGTGTGTGTATCCGTCTCACAAGTTTTGCTACACTGTGTTTCCATTATAATTCAATTTTACTTATTTTCTAATGTGCCTTGTTCTTTTCCATTTGTTTTGTAATTTCTTTAGAATTTTGTAGCTTTATGCTCACATATTTGGGATAATTTAGATACCTTTTTGCACTGATATAATTTATTTATTTTTTAAAATTTTGTTATTATTTTAAAAAATTCTTGTGGGCACATAGTAGGTGTATATGTTTATGAGATATATGAGATGTTTTGATGGGTATGCAATGTGAAATAAGAGCATCATGGAGTATAATTCAGTTGTGCCCAGAGAACATATTCTGTATTATTCAAATCCTTGGAGATGTATTCCAGCTTATTTTAGGTTCTCACATATTGTCATCTTATTAACCTTTCATGTGTATTAGAAAAATAAAGAATACATTGTTTGGGTACAGTATTGCATAAGTGTCAATCAAGTCAGGTTGATGGATGATATCAGAATTCTGTGTTCTTACCACATTTTGTTTTCTTATCCTAATTACTAAGAGATGTGTTTAAATCTTAAATTGTACTTGTATTTCTCCCTTTAGTTTTGTCAATTTCCTATGGACCTGAAGTTCTGTTATATACAGGTAAATATTAAGGATGACTATATTTGTCGATGAATTGACTCTCTTATTATTGTGAAATGTTTTTCTTTCTCTCTAATAATACTCCTTGTCTTGTAATCTACTTTATCTGACATCTACAAAGAAGCCTTCCTGTGAATACTGTTTGCATGGGTTATTTTTCATTTTATCCTACCCGCAGCTTTCTATTTAAAGTTTTTCTCTTGTTATAATACTCAGATTGGTCTTGCTTTTTATTCAGCTATACCATCTCTGCTTTTATTTGAAATGTTTAATGTATTATTTTTTATGTTATTATTAAGACAGGTTTAAATCAACCACCTTATCATTTGTCATTTGTTTTCTGTGTTCTTGTTCTATCTTTCCCGACTTATTCCACATTAATCAAGCATTTTTAATATTTCCTTTTATTTTATGATATTTTATATACATCTTTGCTTTATTTAGTGCTTACTCTAGTGATTGGTTTATGTATTTTTGACTTTTTCAGTGTATTTTGAAATAATATTATAAAACTTCAGGTTTAAAGAACCCTGCAAACATGTATATCTACTTAAACTCTTTCATTCCTAAGAGTTATTATTGGCATATGTTTTACTTTTACATATATTATGAACCAAAAATTATATGTTATTATTGCTATCAAATAGGCCACTGGTTTTTATAGAGAAAAGCTCATATTTTTGCATGTTTTTATCAGGATAAATATGCTGGTATCTTAAAAAGCAAAACAGTAAGGAATGGGTAAATGTGTCAATTACAGGCATTAATGTAAAATATATGTTTTGAATACTATTAGAAATATTAATTATATACTAGACAACCTACAGTTTATGTGTATTTCTGTCTACTGCACTTTATCTGCATAACAAATATCTCCTGTTTTAAAGAACAAATTAAGTGTAAAAGTAACATTTACTTTTCAAGGGCATTATTGCAAATTCTTTAAATTTTAAATAAGATAAGGATCCTGGATAACTTAAAAATATATAAAACAACATATTTGACATGCATTTTGATTTAATTTTAATTTCAATATTTTGGATAAATAGTTTTATTTCATTGAAACTTAAATGGAAATAATCAAGTTACATTATTTACTCAAGGGAATTAAAATTAGTTTAAAAATAACTGCCTAAATAATTTTATACTTCATATAGTGTCTAATCTCATAAGAAGCCCTATTGCTCCTTTTGTCATTAAGTGAAATAAATAAACTCTAGCACTTTTCTTATGTTCCTTTTTTGTTTTTTAATAAACCTCATCAAAAGTAGAGTCTGGCTTTAAATTGAATAAATTTAAGTCTGGCTTTAAGTTGAATTTAGTCAATCCATATTAAAGGAAAGATAAGTTAACATGTTTGCTCAGATACCCATGACAGTTTGATTTCCATGTATCTATATTATCTGGAGACTTCAACTCTTTATTATCCATAGGATAATTGGCAAACTATCAGGCAGTTGAATTTTGAGAGTTGAGAGCTGGGGAGAGGTAAAGGAAAAGCTTAGCAGAGAGTAACTGAGTATTTTATGTTTGTTTATTAAGGAAACAAAACAATGCTACACTGGATTTGTTCATTTTTCAATCATTGTGTTGAGTTGAGTAGCTTCTAAGTATTTATTTTCTTCAAATATTTGTATTTTCCAAATTTTGTCACATTTTTGATGAATGTGAGTTGGTTTATAAATAAGTAAAATTCATTGCATGAACTCTTAGTATAAAATGGTGAGTAAATACAATGAAATCTTGTCATTGCTCATAAAGCTTTCAAATCCAAGGTTTCATTTCCCAGGAAAAGAAAAACTGAATGTAATTGCTTTTCAACACTGAAATAAAATGCTTGTGTTTTAGGACATTTCAGTTTTGTGTATTGATGGACAGTTGGGGAGGGCTGGTATACTAATGCTAAATTGCCAAATGTTACTAGGAAGGCTTCCTAAGGTTAAGGGTATAAAAGGGCCAGTCAACAAACCATACTTGTAGGGAATCATTCAACAATATTAAACCTGATGTGCCTCCTAGGTTTAATGTTGCATTAACTTCATCTTGCTTTAACTTCAAATCCATTACTCAGTGATGAGTCCGCAAATATCCTGTTTTTGCCAGCATTTATTGGTAAGATTCTTCTGATTGCACTGAATTTCCTGTGCTGTCTTCCAATAATGACACTGTTTCAGCTGTGCAAACTTATTAGGAAATATAAGATGCTTGCAGTTTTGCAGAAGTTGATTCCCCCCTGTGGAATAATCTCCATTCTAATTTGACTGTAAAATCCCCATAAATTATTTCAATCTCATTTTAGACTGGAACATATTTCATTGATTGGTAATAGCCTTAAATTACTTTTTATTGTGATTGTAATGTTTTCTTGTCAAATAGCAGGAAACAGTAAATTATAGAGTAATTTAACAGGTGGAAATATACACAAGCAAAAATTGCTAGCAACAAAGATAAACCATTAGAACAAATTCCAGTCTGCGCATACCTAATCAGTTCTTCCCTGTCTACAGTTTAAGAAAGCAGTTCTTTCTTCCATAAAGTTTAATCTAGAATCCTGAATTAGTTTGTAAAATGTAATCTGTATATTTGGAAATCATGGAATCATAAAATTAGAATGCAACAAAATATATTTAATGGTTATTTATTTGGGGTAAGAATGCTTTAATACCAGAGACTCCATATTGAAAGCCCAGTATTAAACTCTTATGATAGCCATAAACCAGGAAAGACTCCTTGACCTTAAATGAGCTTTTCTAGTACACACTTAGTCAAAATGATGTCATCACTTTTAGTGAAAGAGAAATGGTTTACATACAAGAAGTATAATTGCATTGAGAATACTGTAACCACAGAATATTCACGGAATATGTATGCACATTTCAGATGGAAGTCCTTGGGGATTTCTAGTAGAGTCTAATCAGAAATAAAAAGTTTTGAAAATCAGTTTTCTTTCATAAGAAGGCTGAATCTGCAAAACCTCCTAGTTATCTGAGTAGCACTGTTGTTTAATCAAACATGAGTACTCCATTTCTAAACCCAAATCAGTTCCACTTTAGTGTCCTTAGAAAAGAACACAACATTTCCAGAATCCAGTGACATAATTAAAGGAAAATATCACTTTAGAGAATTTCAGCAACCCCTTAATCATGGACCTATTTTTTTGAAAATGTTGAAATTATTAAATTTACTACGTTGATCACTGAAATTAGCAATAGTTGGTTTTTATTACAAAGCCAGATCAGTGAAGAAATGAGGAATTCCAAATGAAATGAAATGACATGACATGACAAATAGTAAACTATATTTTATTTTGGGAAATATTAAATAATTGTGTATGCATGATAGTGTGTAAATTGTATGTGTGACTGCATTTGTATATCCATATATCTTTAATATATCTTCAATTAAATATTATACTCAATTTTTAATCACTAGAATAGCATATAATATATTGGCATTAAATAAAGCTAAAGAAATATACTATATGATTTTTTCAATGAAGTAATATAATATGGTGGAAATTACATGGATTTCTGAGCCAAGAGGCCTGGATTCAACTGCTTGTTTAAGTATATACTTTTTATATAATTTTGTCCATGGAATTGTTTTTGGCATAAGTATAAAAAGGGTAAGATAAGACTTATTCTAAGCTATGGCACTAAAATTAAATATCATGTTTATACCTGCCTTAAGTCCATTCTGAAACAAATAAATAATTACATAAATTGTTTAGCATAGAGTAGATTCTCCATAAGTTTTAACCATGTTATTTTACCAAATCTAAATTGTTACTCACATGTGGGTGGGTTCCGTTGCTTGGCAAGTGACAGCTCAATGACTACAACCAAGCAGGATTAAGGAAGAGGATTTTATTACTAATCACAAGTAAGAAAACCAGAGACAGATCCCAGAGCAGTGCCTCTTCAAACAAAGGTGAAAGTGGGGCATTTATTGTGTTGTTCAGCTGAGTCATTGTACGTAAAGGACAGGTAAAGGCAGCACAGGCACAATCATGGATCATGCTTCTTCATACATCACATATACAGAAAACGGTGAATAAGCTCCTCTCTGGGGATGGGTGTTAGTATGTGAGATGGTTTGACTATCTGTCCCCAGCAAAATCTCATGTCAAATTGTAATTCCGTTTTGGGAGAGGGGCATAGTGGGAGGTGACTGGTTCAAGAGGGCAGATTTTCCCCTTGCTTATGATTATGAATGGGTTTTCATGAGATCTGGTTGTTTGAAACTGTGAAGTACTTCCCCTTTGGTGTCCTCTCTCTCTCTCCTGCTGCCATGTGAATAAGTACTTGCTTTCCCATTTGCCTTCCACCATGATTGTAAGTTTCCTGAGTACTCTCCAGCCCTGCCTCATATGTAGCCTGTGGAACTGTGAGTCAATTAAACCTCCTTTCTTTATAAACTATCCAGTCTCAGGTAGTTCTTTATAGGAACTATAAAGAACAGACTAATACAGAAAATGGTAATGCAAAGAGTTTGCAAAAGTTTGTCTCCAATTCAGGCATCTCTGGATTCAGAGATCCAGAGATCTCTGAATGCATTCAGGCATTCATCTCTGGATGCCTGAATTGGAGGAAAACATATTTTTGTTTGCCAACACATTTTTCTTTGCCAGGGCTGGGCTTCCTCCTGTAATTCTTTGGGTGAAACAAAAACTCAAGGTCCAACAGTTATTGGTAGGTACTTTTTCACAGTGTGCATCTGAAAATATGGGGACCCTGGGTTGCAAATCTCCTTGACACATTCCACTCCTGATTCTTAAAGGGTTTAGAGATGGAGCTCATTCTTCCGTACCTGCTTCATGCTGACTGAGAGTGTTGTATCTTCAAAAGTTAGAGGAGTGAAATTCTCCAGCTGCTGAATTCACATAAGTTTTTGGATTACCTAAAATTGCTTGAAGGGGCTCGTATTGTATTAATAATACAAGCTGAAGATGGAACCACTGGAGTTTTGAGGATACAAAGTCTACTATCAATTTAAATGTACAGGGAACAAAAAGTACTCTGAAAAAAATGGCCCCTAGGGACCCAATCAGAGAAAGAAACCAGGCAAAGTGAGAATGCATTCTAAATCTGGTTGGTTGAGCTAAACTTTTGGTTAAAGGAATCTGGATTCTGCTTATTTAAATATTTCCTTTATGTTAACCTCTATTTCCCAAAAGGTGTTTACCCAAGTAGAATAAGCGATATTGGTGACTGAACATATCCCTTCTTGTTCTGTTAGTAAATAGTCTAAGTCTTGATTATCCAATACTACATTAACTAGTGAATTTAAAGAATGTGCATATTTTGGAGATTCTCCCTTGATTTAACTTCCGTAGTCTCTAGTGCTCAGCTTAAATTCTTAGGGTGACCTCATGGTAAGCAAAATTGCCACAGGGGGCAGCCAGAATTAGTGCAATAACCCTTAACGGTCTATTATAGTGGGTGGTGACATTATGAAATATTATCTGATGGGCCCCAGAAGGCCCACAGTACATTGTTGTAGCTGTATTACATTGTCAACATAGGGGTGAGCCACTGCAAATAGTGGAGATTAAACCATAGGGAAATTATAGCTAGGGAGTTGTGGTGGGATTAGCCATAGATAAAGACATATCCTGGAGGTGCACACACCCTTCTGGGAGTAATGAAGTTTAACAGCCAAGCAATTGGAGGCCCCAAGGGGGACAGGTGGTCCCATCACATTAGGGGAATAAGGGTACTCCATAAGTCAGGCTAAGATTTACTTATTCAGTTGAAGCTCTTCCATCAGCTTTGAGGGTGGGAAATAATAGTTTCCCATATTCAAGGAATTTATTTATCCCTTGACAAAGTTTACATTGATTACAATAACCAGTGTTAGGTCTATTATGTTCCCATATATCTCTATGAGAAAACACTAATGGTTGGTGTTTAGAGTGCAAGGGCCAGTGAGGTTAAAGGTAAAGGGGTAGATAACAGATTCCTCTCCATAACATGTTTGACACTTTTCCCCTTTTCCTGAACCATTTAAATGAACAAGCCCTCTTCCCCTGGTGACATGGCCCTTAGGGGTGAGTTCCACAGAATCTATAGGCCAGAACGGACCCATTCAGATCACAATGGGCTCAGGTGGGATTTTAGACTTCCACTTTGCCACCCTGAGGTTAATGTCTCCTCTCAAAGATAAGCAACAGGCCACCCCATAGGAGCCTGGAGACGCCTATGGCATATTCAACGTTGGACAGATTATTCCCACTGGGTATAACATGGGAGAAATTTACTGTGCATTGGCTTCGCAGAGACCACTGGCTGAGAGGCCAACCAGGATAAGGGAAAGAGAGGGTTCATTCTAAAATATTATATGGGCTCAGGTGGGATTTAGGATTCATCACCAACTAAGAATCTCAATAGAGTGTAAAAGGACAATAAGCATGAAGATTCCTATAAGAATAAGAAAGCTGTCTACTATGTCAAAAGGATGACAGTGAAACATTTTAATTATTTGAGCTTTATAGTCTGAAAACCAATTTAAGGTCTGCGACAGGTTCACAAGTGTATGCTGCACAAGGGTTCTCAGTGGTGTTGGTTCACTCTGGAGTGATGGCTCCCAGAAGTTATTCCCTGGAGTTTAAGGGAATAATTTGCAGTTAAAAGAGTTAGTTAGGTAGGGCCTTATCCTTATGGGGCTGTTTGTCCTAGGAGAAAATGGTCTTCAGGTCTTGAGCTATACTTAGTCCCCTGGGTTGTATGAGTGAAGTTTTACCTCAGAGGGGACTGTGAGGCTTTGGTTGCCAAAAGGATTAAGAGCAGCTACCATGACACCCAAATGAATGACGTGTTTGTGTCTCTTTCTGTATCCATGTCTGGGCAAGAAAGGCAGCTGGTCAGGCTCAGATAAAGCCTTTCATATAACATTTCAAAGCGTTAAGTCCCACTTTGCCTCTAGGTGCTGCTTGTATGTGTGCCAAAGCTATGTGTGCCAAAGCTATGTGTAATAGCTTCAACCAATTCTCTTTGGCTTCCTGACAAAACCTGGCTAAAGCACCCTTGAATTTTCAGTTTACCCTGAGAATTGTGGTCTCCAGGCATCATGCAACTTCCATTGTATGCCCAAGACATGGAAATTTTTGCCATTAGATTAGAAATTAATAAGGATCTATTATCCCTTCGGATGGACCTAGGAAGATTGAATGGAGGGATAATGTTTTTAAGTAAGTCCATTATGATTTCTTGACTTTTTAGTCTGGCAGAGAAAAACGTCTATCCAACCAATAAGGATAACAAGTATCAAGGACTATTTAAATCTTCCAGGAGCCATAGACCTAAGAGTGAAGTCAATCTGCCAATCTTCCATGGGAGGTTCCCCTGGAAGTTTCACTTTAACCAGAGAAGGTATGGGAGATCTGGTTTAAGGATTGTTTTTCTGACAATAGAAACAGTAGTCCATCACTTTGTCATTATTTCCTTGGGGTTCTAATTATAAGAAGCCATGCATAGCCTTCTTGCCCTAGTGTGAGGACTCAGCTGAATGTTTTCCAATAGCCCACCTGAGATTTTTGGGCACTCATATCCTGCCTCTCTTGTTTAGGACCTACCCTATTACAGCTCATTTAGCCACAGCATCTACCAGGTTGTTCCCCATTATTATTTCAAAGTCCCCATCCCATGACCCCAGCAATGGACTACAGCAATCTCTCTAGGCATTTCCACTACCTGCAATATTGCCAATATTTCTTTTGCATATTTGATTTCCTTACTAGTGGCATTGAGAAGTCCCATTTTTTCTTCCAGATTGCACCATAGGCATGGACCACAAAGAACACATATTTTGGGTCTGTTAAAGAAATCAAGGTCTTGTCCTCTCCTAGTGCTAGGGCTATGGTTAAGGCTGTTATCTCAGCCTGTTGGGCTGAAGTCCCTTCAGGGAGATCCTTAGGGTTGATAGTTTCTTATAGGAACACAGCTGTGTATCCAGCCCTTCTTTGACATCCTTCCCTGACCTGACTGCCATCTTCAAGCCATATGTCTTCCAAACTAGGAAGAGGGTGATTCTGCAAATCTTTTCTACTGATATATATTTCCTCTATGATGTTGGAGCAGTCATGGATTAGGGTATCCTTGGTAATGGGCATTAAGTTAAAAGAGTTTAGGGTTTGCCATAAATGCAGTGGATGTTGGGGATGTCCACCAGCAGGCCCAATACTGCAGCAATCTGCTGCTCGTTAACCAGTGATGCCCTTTAGCTTCCAATACACTTTCTTGTCACTTGGTGGGAGACCTGAATTGTCAGATCTTGCCCCATTGTGAACTTTTCAGCTTCCTTGATAAGTGTACAAGTAGCAGTCACTGTCATAATGTAGGGGAGTCACCCTCTTTCAATATCATCAAGTTATATAGAGAAGTAGGTCACCACCCTTTTAATGAGCCTTTACATCTGGGTGAGTACTCTTAAGAGTTATTCCCTTTCATGGATGTAGAGATTTGAAATTGACTATGCATTCAATTTCATCTTAATAAAAAACATATAAGGCTTCAACCACTTGTATGTTTCTTTAAGAGTTATAAACCACTTTGTAGTTGATTTGTTTCACTCATAAATGGGCACCCTACTATTATGTTCCATGACTGTTTTCATTCTCAGTTACTTTTTTTTTCAGTGCCAAATCAATGAATAGTTTATTTTCTAATTTTTAAAAGTTTTAAAAATAGTTTTCAATGGAAATTATATTAAGCATGTGAAACACCAACAATACATACAAACCTTACCACCAGATTCTAACAGTACATTTTAAAGAAAAATACCCTCATGCTTTCAGCAAGGGGAGGGAGAAAAGAACCATTTAAAAATACAGTAGAGCATTCTGTTCTTGTTAGCAAGATCCTAACCTACTGGGGTATTATCAGAGCCTAAATACCCTGAAGGAAAGGAAAATACTCAACTACAGTAAGGTAGCCATCCTCCCCTATCCAAGGGAGGTGAGGGTGACTGAGTAACATTTGTGAAGTTTGCAGTCTAGCGACATAGGCTCACTAAATGCTAGGGACCTGATCATAGGACAATAGAAGTATTTCCCTTTCCCTGAACCTCACTATCACCTTATTGAGGTCCTATTTACAATAGTTTATTATTCAAATGCATTACATTCAACTATCAAGAAAAAAGTCAGGAAGCACAATAAAAGGAAAAAGAAACACACAATTTAAACACACAATTTGAAGAGACAGAGCAAGCAGCAGAACCAGATATGACAAGGATATTGGAATTATCAGAATTTAAAACAACTACAATTAATAGGCTGAAAGCATGCAAGAACAGATGGGTAACATAAGCAAATAAATGGAAATCTTAAGAACAACAGCAACAATAAAACCTAGAGGTTAAAAACACTGTAAAATTTAAAAAAAAAATCATGTTTTTAATGGATTTGTTTTTAGACTGGACACAGCTGAGGTACAAATCTCTGAGCTTGAGGACATCTCCATAAAAACCACCAATATTGAAAAAGCAAAACAAACAAAGCCTGACAAAAACAGGACAGAATGACCTAGAACTGTGGAACAACTATAAAAGGCTTGGGACTAGCAGAAAGCAAAGAAAGAGGGAAAAGAACAGAATAAATATTTGAAAAAACTAATGACTGAGAATTTCCTTCAAATTAATGTAGACACCACCGTATAGTTGCAAGAAGCTCAGAGAACACCAAGCAGCATAAATGCCAACAAACTACCACCCAGGTATATGATTTTTAAACTAAAATATTTAATCAATACAACATAGCTTGTGTAATGATTACCACAACCAAATGAATTAATACAATTATCACCATGTGCAGTGTGTGTGGGTGTGGGGGTGGTGAGAACACTTAAAATCTTTTCTCTTATGAAATTTCAAAGAAAACTTGTGTCTTTCAAAAAATTCATCTGGCCAGGCACGGTGGCTCATGCCTGTGATCCCAGCACTTTGGGAGGAGGAGGCAGGTGGATTGCCTGAGGTCAGGTGTTTGAGACCAGCCTGGTTAACATGGTGAAACCACATCTCTACTAAAAATATAAAAATATTAGCCAGGAATGGTGGCGTACGCCTGTAGTCCCAGTTACTTGGCAGGCTGAGGCAGAAGAATCACTTCAACTTGAGAGGTGGAGGTTGCGGTGAGCTGAGATCACACCACTGCACTCCAGCCTGGGCAACAGAGTGAGACTCCGTCTCAATAAATAAATAAAAAATAAATAAATAAATAAAATCATCCATGTCATCTAGGTTGTTAAATTTGTGGGAATAGAGTTGTTCATCACATTTTTTATTATCCTTTCAGTAACTAGGACATCTGTAGTGATGTCCTCTGTTTTATTTCTGATATTAGTAATTTGAATCCTCTCTTTTTCTTAGCCTGGAAACTGATAATGTTTTATTAATTTTGTCTGTCTTTTCAAAGAACCAGTTTTGGGTTTCATTGTTTTTTCCCTATTAATTTCCTAATTTTAATGTCATTGATGTCAGTCCTCATTCTTATTTTTCTAGTTGTCTGCTTACTTTGGGTTGAAGTTGCTCTTTATTTTCTACTTTCCTAAGACAGAAACTTAGGTTATTGATTTTTAGATCTTTATGTGTGCACTCAATACTATAAATTTCTCTCTAAGCACTGCTGTTGCTGCATGCCACAGATTTTTTATGTTGTGTTTTCATCTTCATGTAATTAAAAAATATAGGTTTAGTTTCTCTAGAGATTATCTTTTTTATTTTCTCTTTTAGTTTCTTTTACTCATGTGTTATATAGAAGTAGATTGTTTTATATTCATGCACTTTAAGATTTTCCAGTTATCTTTCTGTTATTGATTTCTAGTTTAACTACACTGTGGTCTGAGAACAGACGTTGTATGATTTCTATTTTTAAAACTTTATTGAGATGTTATTTTGGGTCCAGAATGTGATATAACTTGATTGTTGTTTGACATTAACAGGCAATAGTTCAAAAGAGACACAACATGATATTATAAAATAAATATTAATGAACTATATTGCAGGAGAGAGCAAATCGCTTATGGAAACCAAATGAAATGCTATACCAATTAAAAAACAGACAAAATAATAAAGAGATAAAAATTTTTTAAAAAGAACAAATAACTGAAATATCAAAGATAGGCATTGGACTAAACTAATCAGGAAACTGAAATTATTATGAAGGATCAAAGCACAGGAAAGATGGTTTCTCCTTTATAGTGGTGCAGCCATTTGCTGTATTATTTGCATGCCAAGCATACTTGTTACCTATCTTAATATCTCACATTAAAATAAAAGATTTCCTAATATTTATCCATTTTGGGAGCCATCAAGAAAAGACAAGGTCCCACTTATGACAGAGCATGTTTATAACCGTTTAAATCAAGATCAAGCCTATATTGATGTTTCAGGAATTTACATTGGTACATCCTATATTTAATATCTAGAAGACCATAAAGTTAATAATTTCCTAGAAACTTCTTTAAAAATAAACTTCTTGTGAACAGATACTTTCCCTTTTCCAAAGACAAGTTTTTATACTGAGTTAGAAGTTCAATCTGCATCTATGTCATCTGTTAATATCAGACAAATACCATCATTCTTGCAGGTGTGGCCACACTTTTTTTTTTGATACAAAAGTTGTGCATATTAATTATTAAAATGTTTTAAATATTTAAGTTGTAAAGACAAGAAGTTTCCAGTGTTGTTCCTGGGTATGCTAATGAGATTACATTGTTTATGATGTGAAACAAAGTATTAAGCAGCATCACAAAAGACACACTTCTTAGTACTTCCTTTAAAGTTTGAACTTTTCTCATTTACAAAATTACACTAATCTGGGGAACTAAAGTTTCCCAGGATATGGAAATTTCTGAATTCACTACACCACTATGTCATTTACTGCAATGTTTCTATGTGTGCAGTAGGATTTCCTATAATAGTCCAGGCTATAACACCCGCAGAACACAGATGTGTGCCTTTCTCAAACTGAATGAGCTTAACCTGAAATGGCTTATGATTCATTCTGTTAATATCTGTGCAATTAGAGGAAATAAAGCTACTTTTGGTTTTCCAGACTTAGCAGTAAAACCAATATTTTCAAAAGGCTTTAAATTTGGGAGCATATTAACTGCAATATTTCTTTCCAGCCCTGACTTAACCTCATCATCTACTTGATCCATAGGTTGTATTTCTTCATTGAGAGCCTCTCTTTTCTGCTTTAGCACTTCTACTTCCCTGCAAATATTATCTCTCAGAATCCCATGATGACATGACATTAATATGTTTGTTGTTTTAACAAACTTTAAATCACAGAAGAATTTTTAAGTTCTGTAGTTTGTAGCAAAATTCAAAATGTCTTTTATAATGTGTTTTCTCATTGTTGCTTTCATTTTTTGCCTTCAACACTCTTTAGTGCACTTTAATGATTTAATTCTGTGAGACTAGATTTGATTCTCTGACTGGACGTAGAATAAAATTCCTAACCCTACCAATTATCAATGCTCTAGAAAACAGTTAATATCTGTAGCAGGTTTGACAAATGAAAGCAGATAGAAAGTCAATCTGTAGCCCCAGATACAAGTTTTAACATTAACTTTTAAATTTAACTTTTTTTGTCATAGAAAATTAATGTGCAAAAACAAAGAAGCCAGAGCTATAAAGAGAACTATCAAAGGTAAATCTCCTGAAATGAAAAATACTGGATTAAAGTATATTTGCCCAAAGATATGCCTTTGAATAATGGCAATAAATATAAAAATGTTGCATGACTAAAGAATAATCTATAAACCTACCTCCCCAATAATATACAGCCAGAAGAAGCTATAAAAATAGTTACATATATGAGTATTGAATAAATATCACTACTAACCTGAATATTCAAAATCCATCATTTATTCAAACACCTATGAATTATGCAAATACCTTTTTTATGTCATTTACAAACAAACTTTGAGTAAATGCCTCATATGACAAGGATTTCATTTAATATCTGAGAAGCAGCCCCTACCTTTGTTGAAGAACAGCTGTAATTATTATAATCTTTCCTAATATCATGAGTTAATAACCCTTTCCTTATAATTTAATTATTGATCCTATTTCTACATCCCTGGAAAACATGAAACGAGTTGCTGCCAATTGGACATGGTTATTTTTAAAATATTTTGATAACTATGATGTCTTTACATTTTCTTTGCCCATAGAAATACATTAGATTTGTCCAACCATCCATATATATAGTATAGAATGTAACTAACCACATGAATCTCTCTGGCTCTTAAATACTCTTTTTTGTCAAATTTCATCTTAAAATATGGTCTCAAAAATCAAACCAATATTTTATAATAACTTGATGTTAACCTGATTAACTTGATATTCATGGTAAGACAAAGGTAAATGGATTAACAGTTAATAACTTATGTGAATTTACAGTATCATTCTACTGCAAAATTAACTTTAGGACAGTATGTGATAGTTGTTCAACAACCTTACACTTAGGCCTGGTGTGGTGGCTCAAGTTTGTAATCCCAGCACTTTGGGAGGCTGAAACAGGGGGATCTCTTGAGCCAAGGAGTTTGACACCAGCTTGGGTAACACAGTGAGACCCCATATCTAAAAGAAAAATTGAAAAGTTATTAGCTAAGTGTGGCCATACATGCCTGTAGTCTCATCTCCTCTGGAGGCTGAGGCAGGAGGGTCACTTGAGCCGGGGAGGTTGAGGCTGCAGTGAGCCATGATTGCACCACTGCACTCCAGCCTGGGCAACAGAGTGAGACTCTGTCTCAATAAAAGAAAAAGAATAGTAAACTTATCTTAAACTCTTCTCATAAGCCTGTAGGGAAGATACTTCTGATTATCCAAATACTTTAAATAATATTTTGTTTGGTTTTGCAGGTAGAGCCAGTGCATTTGGTCTAACTCACCACCATTCTTCCTTTCACCTTTTTGCTCATATAGAAATCTGCTTCTCCCCAGACACTGCTTTTTATGTTTTTCTCTTGAGGCTTAGCGCTTTGTTTTCTCCCCTCCACAACCTCCATACAACTGTCCTTCTTGTTCTGTATTCAGTTTCCTTTCCATCTCTTTAAAAACTCTCAGTTCCAGATGAGAGATCTGTGAACCTACTCTCATTTCTCAATTACTGAAGTTCCTGACACTCTATCTTATTTCTTGGTGATTAAAGTAAAAACGTAGATCATCCCTTCCACACCTTACCTCAATTCCTTTTCTTATCTTACCCTGCACCCATCCTCAACTATGCCACCCCATGTTCATACTCCTGAACTTCTAATTACCAAAAACTACAGTCCTTCAATTTTAATTTTATGCATCTCAATGACCACCAACTTTTATCTTTCAAGCCAACACTTTAGCACTTTGTATTAGTTGGTTTTCATGCTGCTGATAAAGACATACCTGGGACTGGGCAATTTACAAAAGAAAGAGGATTAATGGACTTACAGCTCCACATGACTAGGGAGGCCTCATAATTATGGTGGAATGTTGGAGGAGCAAGTGTCATTTTACAAGGGTGACAGCAGACAAAGAGAGAGCTTGTGCAGGGAAACTTCCATTTTTAAAACCATCAGATCATATGAGACTCATACACGACGATGAGAACAGCACAGGAAAGACCTACTCCACAATTCAATCACCTCTCACTGGGTTCCTCCTATGACACATGGAAATTATGGGAGTTATAATTTGAGATGAGATTTGTGTGGGACACAGCCAAACCAAGTCACACCTGGTTCCAATAATCTTTACACTCCACTGAGATCTCTGATTTTGCTTTTGTCACTCTTCCCTTCAATACCTCTCCCCTCTCCTTTTCCAGCTTAAATTTCATAGTCATTGTAACCATTTTTTTGCATATACTATAGACTCTTGTCCCTGTATTACTTGGCTTTTCTCCATTGGTTTTGCATACGTTAGAAAGCAATTATCTTCATGGCATATTATTCCCCGATCATGCACACCTCATCTGCAGCTACAGCAGCCGCCTTGCTATGTTCCTTAACAGGAAAGGCATGCTCCAACTCTAGGAGCTGGTCAGAGGAGCCAGTTAGAGTTTGGCTGTCTCTTCTGCCTTGATTGTGCTTTCAAAAAATACCTTTGTGGGCTCTTACCTCCTCCAAGTCTTTAACCACATGTTTTCTTGTCACTGAGGTCTCCACTGACCATTTATTTGAAATTCGAATCTGCCTTTTTCCATCTCCATATTGATTTTTCTTAACCTGTTCTTTTTTAAAATTCCTTTGTTATAGAATATACATTCTCTGGCCTTTCTTCACTGGACTGTAAGCACCGTTAAGGCCGTAAATATTATGAGCATGATATTCTTTTTAAATATGTACCATGCACATAAGATATTGCCCAATAATTAGGCATTTAATAATTATGTATCAAATTAATAGGTATTTAAGCATTGTAAAATTATATCTCACTCATTTATTATTTTATGTTTTTTAAATCTTCTAAGCCAAATTCATGCTTAGGTAAATCTACAATGAACATGTTCTTTAAAATTTGAAATTTACATTCTCACATGTGCAAAATATCTATTCTGGCTCTAGATGAGAACCTTTTAATTTAAAAGAAAAACTTACATCACCAATGAGTCTTGTCCTTTGATATGACTGCCTTGGGTGATCAAGTTTTTTACTTAGTTATGTTGCCATATTTGGATTTTTTTTTTAATATCTGCTTTTGGAATCAATTTTAAAAGATAATGAAGAAAAAAGTCACATAACTATATAGTCACATTTCATTTCTTGACCACAAATGGTGCTATCCAATTTGATAGCCCATCTTATTCTTTATGTTTAAAACCACATCTGGTTTTTACCTCAATTAAAATCTACCCCTAAGGCATAATTATTTGTCACCATGTAGGATATTCAAAAGAATGAGTAAGAGATTTTGAAGGCAATTCAAAATATACATCTCTGGAAATAGCAACATCATTTGAATGCATCGAATGAGTGTTTTATAAACACTCACTCGAATATTTGAAATCTGGAATGTTTGTTAAAAGATAAGTAACATCGCTGTATAGATATACTCTGAATCCTCCACTGACCTCTAGATATAAGGGTCTTTCAAATTTTCCACAAGGCAATAATGAGGAAATCAAGCTGAATCTCTCCTAATATTGTTCCCAGACAATAAATTGATAAGAACAATTATGAAAAATGAACCTGCTTGCTTTCTTTTGTAAAATCTCAGTTTTTATTGTATATTCACAGTCTGTTCTTTCCCTAACTCTTCTCAACTACTAACATCCTGGAAATATTGGTTTCTGAAATTTTAAATATCTTAATCATATTTTAAGTATGTGCTCTATAATCAATACTTTTGATCCTCACGTAATCGTCATAAATCTATTTGTTATGTATATTTTGAGAATGCATATATCAGACAAATTTGTGACAAACTCTGACCCCAGATAGATCAGCACTTACTTTGAAAAGTATAAAATGAACACTTATATTCCACAATACATAAATTTATAATTTAATTATTTATTCCTAATCATCTATCTTTATGATTTACTCATCATATATACGAATCCCGCAGTAAATAAATCTCTGAAAGTCAAATATTTAAGATTATTTAGAAAAAAATAAAGATTAGATGAAAAATGTGAATGGATGGACATTTTATATTGTTGATATTATATGTGTTACGTTTTCTTCTGTCTTTGAGCTTCCTCAACATTAACTTTCCAAGTCATGGGTGTGTGTAACCAAACGCGTATGACAGGATTAATTCAACAGTGTCTCTGTTTTTCAGATGTATTTTATTTATCTGTGAAGAATAAAAGTACACTGTGATGCTTTTCCTAAGCAACTGTGATATTTTCTTCATAAACATAATTTCATTTATGTGCCATGTATTTGTGGGGTGGATTAGTTTTCTATTGCTCTAATACAAATTTACACAAAACTAGAACTAAGTCATTAGATTAGAAGCTTTGCTGGAAATAATTGAGGGTAAAGATCCAAGTTTATTTAATCGATAGTCCCGTTTTCTATAAAATTCTAAGACTCTAAGGAGTGTCACCTGTTTATGCCAAGTTGATTTCCTATGAGGTTAACAAGTGATTTTTTATTCCCACAGAAATATCCCTGAGTTGGAAATTCAGAGGATGTCCATTTGACCTGGTAATAGTTTGGATTGTTTAATGGTATTTTGTTTGTATTTATTATTTGTGTTTTTTATTGTCAAAGATGAGTGACAGATAAGACAGAACAGATTGTGAACATGGTAGAAGTTTTATTTAAAGTGTGGGCTTTGTCACCTCACTTTTTACAGGAATTGCTTAGGACAGCAGGTGACTTATGGAAGAATGAGGGCATGCCTGTTGAAGCCATTGTGAATTGATTTTCCCTGTTTTCATCAGTTTTTCCAGAAAGTTTTCTTTCCCTATGGCATAACTGGAAAGCCTTTTGTTTCAAACTTCGCTACATGTTCTCTGTAGTTGCCTCTCATATCCTATCTTAGTTATAACCTCTTTCATCTCAAGGAGGTTTTGAAATGCCTTTTAGTAAATGGTCAGGAATTCTGGTAGCCTTGGGTACTTGTAAAATTTTAATAAACTGGATTATTTTCACATAACAAAATATTTTATCATTATTTTAAAGCAGCTATAGTTTTGCAAAAAACTTGCATTGATATTACAGAGAGTATATACCCCATCTCTCACCACACAGTTTCTCCTATTAACATTTTATACATATAGTATATACAGAGAGTATATACCCCATCTCTCACCACACAGTTTCTCCTATTAACATTTTATACATATAGTATATACAGAGAGTATATACCCCATCTCTCACCACACAGTTTCTCCTATTAACATTTTGCATTAGTGGGATATGTTTGTTACAGTTGTTGAAACAATATTGATACCGTTATTATTAAAGTCCATAGTTTATATTAAGTTTGTATTAAGGTTCATGCTTTGTCCTACAGTTCTGTAGGGTTTTGGTAAATGCAAGTCATGTATCCAGCATTGAAGTTTTTTGCAGAATATTTTTCATGATTTTTGGTGGCTTGTTATTATATATATATTATCTATTATATATGTATGTATATGTATATATATAATAGATAATATATATATAAATATATTATATATATAATATATATCTCAAAACAATATCCTGTTGCATGAATGCACCACAGTTTGTTTCACTCATGTACTGAAAGACTACTTGCTCACTTCCAATTTTAGCAATTATAAAGAAAGCTGCTATAAACATTCACATGCAGGTTTTTGTGTGAATATAAGCTTTGAACTCCTCGAGGAAATATCCAGAAGTACCACTGGTGAATCTCATGTTAAGCCGCCATTTACTTTTATAAGAAACTGCAAATTGCTTTGCAAAGTGGCTGTACCATTCTGACTGTCAACTTGCAATCAATGAGAGTTCCTGTTGATCCATATTCTCACCAACATTGTTAAAATTGTGCATTTTAGCCTTTCTAATAGGTGTGTACTGATGTTTTACTGTTGCTTTTTGATTTGGAATTCCCTAATGACACATGAGGTTGATCACTTTTTTTCATATGTTTATTTGCCATCTGTATATCTTCTTTGGTGAGTTCCCTTGGTTATATCTTTTTGAAAAAGCTTTGTAATGTGAACATTAAATAAAATTATCCCAGATTTCCTCCTGTCACAAATAGTAGTGAGCTTTTGGAGCACTGAACATTCTATTTTAGGGAAAAAGCATATTTTTCCATTTGAAAGAAAGTAAAGCAATGGTTTGGACATCACAAGGCAGACTACAGTTGACAATGGCTATCTTGATACTATATCTATTTTCTGTTTCTTCTGAACACAAACTAGGCTAAAGTTTTTTGCCTTCTCACAGTTAGATGTAGACTTCGACTGAGTTCTAATCAATAAAAGTGAGTGAATGTTATGTGATACTCTTTCAGGCCTAACCTACAAGAAACTTTCACTGATGACTTTCTTTTTTCTATTTGTGTTGGATGCTTATTGATCACCTTTGGAGTTAAATACTGAGGATGCCAGATCCTCCATCAGCCTGGGGTTCTGAATGACTATATGAAACATAAAAGACTAGGACCACTACCACCACACCAGTAACACTGTGTTATTGCACCAACTGGATTGCACCAATTTAAGCAAGAAGTAAACTTTCATTGCTTTTGATGACTGACATTTCAAGGTTCATTTGCTGTAGTCTCTAGAGACACCTTAACTGATAGAATAATGAAATCCATACTGTCACATCTACAAAGGTCTAGATGACACTTCAAAGTATATTCAGAGGAAATAGGTCTAATAAACAAATTTAATTGCATATATGAAAAGTCTCACTTGTTTGCCAGTTTACATTTCCTTTGATAATTTTAAGGGAAATAACATCCATAAACAATGAATGGATGTGAAAAAATCAAGTAAATTAGTGAAAGAGTTAGTCAAACACTCGTGTGTCAACTAAGGTCACTATTTTCCTTAAAGTAATAATAAAACTGGCTGAAGCCTCTTACATACGTCCACATGCATACATACATATTATCACTCAAGGTTTCTCTGCATATAGCTGACTTCACAGAAGGTTTAGTAAAATAATGACATCATAATAAAAACTAGCAACGCAAATTTAAATAAGCATATGTGTCTTAAGTAAACCAAGCCATTCTGCCACTGTGAATTTTTTTACTACCTCATTCTCATGCTAAAGATAGCCTCATCCTCTCTTCATCTCTTGAGTCTTTTATTCTTCTCTTTTTCTCTGTATTCCTTTGATTCCAAAGAAATTTAGACTTTCTTTTTTGTACCCTTTTTTTCTAGACAGGCTTTTTTTTTTTTAATATACTCATGGAGTATTAAACTCTCTTCATAAACAAGACACTTTTTTCTTGCAGAAAAATTATTTGTTATGCTAAAAGTAATTTATATTATTAAACATTATAAACAGTTACAAAAAGTTATCTGCCTTTCCAGTTGCACACATTGAAATAGCACACTATTTAAAAATTTTCTGTTTACTGTTTCTGCTGAATATTAATGAAACATACAATTGCATACTAAGTGCACTATTTATTTTAAGTTTTCATTCTTCACTTCTTGAGATTAGACTTGTAAAACCGTAGCAAATTTCTTTTTGAAGACACGGAGATTTACGTGTAAATGGCAATGGTTTAAATAATTTATTTAAAAAGTCAGTCTTTCGTTTTACTGTAAAAGTACATCTAAGGAACAGTGAAACTTAGTAAACTTTTTACATCTTACAAGTTTTCTTATTGGGAAATGTCAAGCTAGAGTTAAGATACTTAAGATAGAGTGAGAAAGCATAAAGATCAACGAGGGTATCAGATAACTGGTAATGACAGCAGACTTCAGCCTCACTAGCATTCACTTTTGTGTTGACATTCTTGGGATTTCAACAGAGCCTCTTATTTTCATGTATTGCATGATGCTCTCTCATAGATACCAAAAGAAAAGAGTTATTTTTCAAATCCTATATGTGCAGGCTTATGAGGTTTCAGATTTTTTTTCATGTTGCTCTAAAATCTTGGCATCAGTGAAAAACGTTTTAAACTCTCCAATAAAGTGACTGATAGCAACTTCTATGCCAAATTTTAGTCAGAAAAATGTTGTATTTGATATAATGTACACATTGTTAGACAAGAACCAATGGGTTTTAATATTATCTGGCTGGGAGCAAAGGAATAACAACGGATGGTTAAGGAGATATAAAAAACCTCAAAAATGTTTCCTCAACCTAATTTTTTCCTCCACATCCTGTACAGGAAACAGAAAATTCCACCACTTATATTATTCCCTAGGATTAAGATAGTGACTTTACAGGAAATTTATAAAAGGGTAATCCATGAATCCTCCTGAATTTTATCTCAGGTAATAGATGCATGAAAGCTATATTTTAATGCTGACTGTAAGGTTGGGACACAGAAAGCCACATGAAAGGAATGTTAAATGTCTGAGAGAAGAGAGCAGATGGGGTTGTTTATAGACAATCTTAGGTTTATTTTTCACCTAAGAGGGAGTGAGAAATAAGGAGAAAATAGAGAAAGAAAGCAGGAGTTCTTATTTATAAAGTCATAGCAATTTAGCATAGTATTTTCCTGTCACAATTATCTGATACTTTTTTTTCCTATCACAGATTTGTTAAGAAATACAGGTAAGTTATTTATGAATTCAAAGTCATACGTAGGTAATCTGTTTGAATAAATAAATTTACCAGATTTGGTAGAATGAAGGCAAATTTCCAAACATAAATTAGATATGTATATTTTAGCAAAAAATATTAAAGTTTTAAAATTACATATTATATTAAATCCCCCAGAAAATGTCAAATACAAAAGAATAATTTGAATGTCCCCAAAATTCATGAACTCTACACAAATAAAAACATTATTAAAGAAATTTCAACATACCTAAAAGATTTGAAGAAAAGTCATTTTTGTCAGTCTTCACTCCCTATCCAAATGCTTTTCTTTATCTGTTTAAGGTGCAACAATTCTTAAAATGATGTCATTTCCTGCAACTCCTTGTTAGAGGATGGTCCTCAGGCTGCCAGAGTGCAATACAAATGGATATAATGAGAACCACAGTGTATGAAATCAAGTCCAGGGGGCAGCTCCTTCCAAAGGCTGGTGGGATTGGACATATAAATACTCCAATTGCCTTTGACTGATTATCTCTAATGTGTCTTTCTATACTCTCCAGAGCTTTCCTGTGAGATTGAGACAAATAAGTTTGATGGGAATTCCATGGAAATTTACGTGATACAGACTTTTTGTTTGAATTCCTTCTAATAGAAGGGGACTTAGTAACAAGGTTTAACTAGATTAATGGAATTATGTCAAACTAAAAGCTTTCGCCCAGCAAAGGAAACAATCAACAAAGAGATAATCTATTGAATGGGAGAAAATATTAGCAAACCATTTATCTCTTAAGGGTTAACATCCAAAATATATAAGGTACTCCAACAACTCCATAGTAAGAAAACAAAGAACTTGATTTTTAATATAGTCAAAGAATATGAACAGATATTTCTCAACAAAAGACATTCAAATGGTCAAAAGGTATATGAAAAAATGAT
Organism: Plecturocebus donacophilus; assembly: GCA_004027715.1. Taxonomy (NCBI): domain Eukaryota; kingdom Metazoa; phylum Chordata; class Mammalia; order Primates; family Pitheciidae; genus Plecturocebus; species Plecturocebus donacophilus. The sequence goes on from PVKP010003736.1 coordinate 58,596, forward strand.
TAATAGTAATAATTTTCAGGGAAATGCAAATTAAAGTCACAGTGTATCACCTCACTACCTGTTAGTGTACCTGTTATCAAATATACAAAAGATAGATATTAGTGAGAAAAAGGGAACCCCTGCACATTGTTGGTGAAAATGTAAATTAGTACAGGCATTATGAAAAACAATATGGGGGTTCTTTCATGTAATTAAACATAGGATAATCTTTTAATGTAGCAATTCTGTTATTAGGTACATATCCAAAGGAAATGAAGTCAGTATGAAAAACATATATCTACAGATCATTTTTATTGCAGCACTATTCATATTAACCAATACATGGATGCAAGCTACATGTTATGCATGGATGAACAGATAAAGTATGGTATATATACATAACGGAATACTATTTAGCCTTTAAAAAGAAGGAATTTTAATCATTTTTGATAATATGGATAAACCTGAGGACATTATGTTAAGTGAACTAAGCCAGGCACAGAAAGACAATTAAGGCATTACCTTTGTACGTGGAATCTCTAAGAGTTGAACTTAACCAGTTGTATGTGGAATCTAAGAGCTGAACTCGTAGAAGCAGAGTAGAATGATGGTTTCCAGGGGCTGGGAAGGCAGGAGGTGTTGGGGAGATGCTGGCCAAAGGATACACAATTTCAGTTGGATAAGGAGGAATAATACGTTCAAGAGATTTACTGTATGATATGGTGACTGTGTCAATAATGATGTATTATTGAAAACTGCTAAGAATACAACATGCATTTTCAAAACAAAAAGTGATAAATATGTGAGATAATTCTCATGTTAATTAGTTCAAATTAGCCATTTGATAATGTATACACATTTTAAAACAATCTGTTGTGCAGGAAATAGATATAACTTTTGTTAATTAAAAATAAATAAAATACTAAAAACTGAGACTTAATCATTACCTTCTGATTATGACAATTATATTCCTTCATTTTTAAGCCTTATATATTTTATTTTTCTTGATTTAGTTCATTAGCCAGAACCTCAAGCCATTTCCATGTTGAACAGAAATGGTGATAGTGGGCATCCTTATATCATTCCCAAACCAGGGAGAAAGCTCTCAATGACTTAAGGTAAACTTTTTTAAAAAATGTATTTTATTTACATCTATGGCAATACTTCTTGCCTTAAAGTTTTCCTATCTAATGTCTGGATGGCTACATCAAATTTTGTTTAATTTATATTTTCATAGTATTACTATTTCTACCCATGTCTGTCATTATTTCTGTGCCATTTTTAATGTATGTCTTGTTAAAGTGGCATATGCATGATTTGTGTGTGTGTGTGTGTGTGTGCACGTGTGCAATCTGATGGTTCCCTTTTAAGGAAACAGTATATTTAGGTTTCTTATATTAAAATTTACCTGTATGTTTTATATATTTAACTTTTCATTTTTATGTTTCTTTTTCTCTTTTCTTTTATTTTGTCTTCTGGAAGATTAAATAAGTTATTAAAACTTCTGTCTCTTGACACGCCTACAAACTGTAAATCAAATGGCATATGTTGTGTTCAAAACATTTGTAGGTGGTGTTACATTTTCCCCAGAGCTATCTCCTTTTTACCAAAGAGTGGTCTGTTAATGATAGTTTGCAGTTTTGGTAATGTAGTTACTTTAGTCCTCCCACAGGTGCATTACTAAAATGTTTCTAGATGACTACCTAGCATACTCTCTTGCATCTATTCCACTGATAGGACCTGAACTCTAATTTTTATCTGCTCATCATAAAGAAAGCAAAAGTCCAACTCAAATTTTCAGAACACTTTTTGTTTAGCTTTTTATTTTCCCATCTAACACAAGTTTTCAATTCAATATGTTTCTTGAGGGGAATACTAGCCTCCATAAAGTTCAATTTTCATAACATTGATCCTCACATTCTCCCAAAGGTATTGGCCACTTGAGGCTCCAACTTTGTCTCACCATCTCAATGAGACCACAATCTCAGAAATGTTAGTCTTCTCAAGTTTCTCTTTCTGTCTTTTTAACTTGTCAAGATGTAGGGTGTCAAATTTCCCTGGTTCCTGGAGACTTTCCTGGTATTACTGCTGAAAGTCCCATGTCCTCAGAAACTACACAGTTTTGGGCAAACTAGGATGGATGTGTTCTCCCTTCTAGCAAGTAAATATTAGATTCTGTCATTTAAATAGATACAGATAGGTCTAAAGGCAAAATAGAATTCCACAAAATAATTTACATCGAAATCTAATTTATTAAGAATCTGTTTCAAATACTAAGAAATTAGGCTGAAGAGGATTAGAGAAAAGCTGAATGGATTAGCTCAGTAAGTAGAAATAGAGGATAGAGTTAAAACTGATTAGGCTCCATTGAGGAAATGCATACACTAAATGATGGAAACAACTTAAAGAGCTGATTTAGCTTGCCTGATCTGAAAGTTACATAAAGATAAGTGCTTTATTAGTTTGCTAGGGCTCCAGTAATAAAATATCACAGATTGGGTAGCTTAAAAGACAGAAACGTAGTGTCTCATAGTTATGGAGGTGTCAGCAGGACTGATTTCTTTTAAGGGTGGTAAGGGAAGGAACATTTCCTGGTCTTTATCCGTGATTTGTAGATGGCCATTTTCTTCCTATATCTCTTCGTACCGTCTTCCTTGTATGTGTGAATATCTCTGTGCCCTAATTTCTCCTTTTACAAGGACATCAAGCACACTGAATTAGGGCCCAGCCTAGCGATCTCACCTTAACTTAGTTAATTGCATCCGCATTATTTCCAAGTAAGTTCACATCCTGATGTACTGGGGGTTAAACCTTAAATACATAAATTTTGAGATAAAATAATTCAACCCCTAATAGGTGGCAGTTCAATAAGTGAACTGTTAAGAAAGGAGGGAAGCAGCAATATGATAGAAAAAAGGTAGAGTTTGGGGGCTCAATTACAACAAATCTTTGTCAGGTACAGACATGAATTACCTGTGAATTCATTTCTACAAAGTTAAAAGTATATAAAGTGTTGTTTAATCAGCTCATCTATTTAAATATATTTGTCTCAAATGTTTATATCAGTGCAGACCTCAGAAAGATATGACTCATAGATATTGACACAAAAAGTTTTCTTTTTCTAGATCATGAGAAATTGTGTCTATATAACTGCCTACCTTTTAATACTATAGTTGCTATTTTAAATTAATAAACTTTAAAACCATTAAAATATTTATTTTTTAATTTTATAATTATATTTCATAGGATCATGTTAAATTTCTAGACAGTTTTAAAATAGTTTAAAGAGCTATGATGTGTTATATGAAATGAAAAAGATTATATTAAATTGTCATTTACAAAATATTCAATTTAACTCTTTAATTTTTCAGCTCAAAAAACACAATACTATTTAGTATGTAAAAAATAACATTTGGTCATTATTTACTATAAAGCTAATTTATTGAAAATCAATACAAATATCTATGTACCCTTCAAATTTGTTAACATAGGAAATGTATTTCTTGAACAAAAATTTATGAAATCTCTTTTAGTTTGCTAAATGCAGTTTTAAATTTAAGAATGGGAGTAAAAATGTACAACTATTTATATTTTAAATATGAGGAGATGGTTTCCAACTTTATGAAGAGAGAAGATGACATTTATATAACCTTTAGGTTTTTTTCTCCTCTGGAAGCATCTCTGATTAGATTTCACTAATCAGAACTATCCACTCGTCTTGAGAAACCCTATATATCATTTGACCTTCCCCATAAATTTCAGACACTTAAGTTGACATCCATAACACTCCTTTTCTGTACTGACTGCCAAATTTGCTATCATACCATATGTCCAGCATACAATTTGCATTTGAATTGGGAAATGTAAATGTTGCTTTAATGATTTCATGTGCTAAAGTGTAAGGTAAGTGGCAGAAAGGAAAATCAATCCACATGCTATAAACTTTTCATTTGTGATATTATTTCAGTCATGACAGTTTGCTAAAGAAAGGCTATGTTCTCTAGAGCTATTAATGAATAATTTTTGAAAATAAATATTAGGTTTAGAAAGAATTCAAAGTATGCTATATATTCTTATGAGAGATCAATTGTTAAGCCATGTTAAATTGAGCATTGACTACACATTCTCTCTAAGATGAATATTATGATTAAATGTTAACTGAAACTTCATGATTTGATGCCTCACATTAAAAAAATTGACAACACATATTCAAGGTGCTTTTGAAAAATGGAGCATGTTTTATTAATGCTCATATATGTAAATCCTATATATTTATGAAAAATATAACACATCCCATAAAGGTACTAAACAACTCAGAATTGTGAGTTATATTTCTGTTAACATGACCAATATTCCTTGAGAAAATCAAATGCTGATTATTCAGTTTGTTTTATTAATATTTTAGAGAAAAAACATAATTTTATACCTTGTTGTAAAATATAATAAAATATTTATATACTAAAATATGATATATAAATAAATGTATATATTTACATATAAATATGTATTTATAAATTAATAGACTTGCTTATGGTGATTGTTTATATGCTAAATGCCATCTGAAATTAAAAAGTATTGAAAACTAAAACATACACCATAGCTCATTAATATATTTCAACTATTTGTATAGAAATATTTACAGGTCAGCATAAGACTAATCTAGTAGGGCAATAAAGGAATTACAAAGGAAGATAAATATAAGAAATAATATTTGAAATACTTATATTTATAATTCCTAATTTAATACGATAAATGATTTGTAGAGTATGAGGCCAAAAAAAGGCAGGAAATATTAAGGAAAATGATAATGCTACCCTGAAAGAACATGCTTTTTCTTTATTAGGCATAATAGTTTGATCTCCATTTTCAGTGAAATTACTAGTAGAAAAGTTTCAAAATTTAGTTGATATGAATATAGGCTGTCACAGATTATTTGTTTTCGCTAGATAATACAGAAAAAATAAGAGTTACATTTATCTGTAATATATGTCAATAAATAAACAGATATCTTGAAATATCCAAAGCTTTAGCTGAATTTTAAGTTAATGTCTAACTACCTACAACTGTATATTTGCAAAGAGACATGGTTTAGAATCATACAACTTTAAGCCTAAAATGTACTATAGTGGTAATCTGATCCAGCCCCTTTTTATTAAGGTGGAAACTGAAGTGCACCGGAATTAAGCGGCATGCCAGTTGCTTCAGAGAAATCAAAAAGACATCTCATCCTAGGTCATCTGATTGCCAAGTAAGGAAGCACTACTAACATGGCTTTCTGTAAAGGGATGTAAAGCTCACCAGAAGAGGAATCAACATGTGTGTATCACCAAGAACGGGGTATGTTTCAGATCTTAATTGATAGCAAATACATAATTTAATAACATTACATGTAAGTAAATCTAAGTATTTATGATAAAGGAATGTTATCTCTACCTACCTACCTTCCTCTTTTAATTTTTTTCTTTCTTTTCTTAAAAATCATGGATTTTACTTATAATTGCAACCCAGCTTAAGTCTGGGATGTAGTTACCAAGATGGCAACTGCATTCCCAGACTCTGTAACTGTGAAATGCTGTGTTATAACTCTGTTGGATCTCAAGGAGAATGAATGACAGTGTTGTGTGCAACTTCCTCAGTAACTCCTCATTGACAAGGCCCCTTGCTCCCTTGCCTTGGGCTTGCTTTATGTCCTCCTTCTTTTTAGCTGAAAATGGCAGTGATCTGAAAGCAAGTTGTGGATGGTAATCAAGTCTTCCTTCTATGGTTGTAATTTTTTATAGTGTGGCAGGTAAAGACTTAAACTGGTGATAAACATTCACACTTATTCAGGACTTCTGAATCAGCAATGGAATCCAACAAAGTCACTTAAAGGACATAGGAATTTAAACTGGGTCAAGGAGAGCTTGTATCCAAATACCTTGTTTGGTTTCTTCCTTAACAATTGTTAAAAACACACATGGTGAAATTTGAGTGCTATTGAAACTCCTACATGACTTAAAGTCAATTTTACATTGACCTTTTTGCTTAAATTCTCATAAACAGATTTATTCACAAAAGATCTGTTTAAACATATGTGCATATTCACTGAACTTATTGTTTGGACTGGAGGAAACATTAGCATTTTTTTGCCTAGAAAAGAGTAGAATAAGTATATTTGATGAAAAGAGTAAAAAGATAAGAAAAGTTAGTCCCCAGTCTCTGGCCGGATAGATTCATGCAACCCTATATAACATTAGGAAGCATTCAAAAACTTACCATTTTAGGGTTAATATATGTCAAGCACAATTCTAAATAAGTTATGAATCAACTCATTTAATTTGCATTATATGCATATCATTTATTAATCATAATAATGTTTGTTTATGGACAAAGATATTATTGTCCAAGGTCTTAAACTAAGCCTTATTGGTACAGAGATTCAAATTCAAACAGTCTTAACTTCAGATAGGTTTTTTTAACCACTTTCAGATCCCCTATTTATAACCACCTTCAGCTCGCCTATTTTAACTATTAATACTATCCTAACCAGCCTTCCATAATGGTATGAGATATCTGAGAAATTGATAATTATGTGTCTTTGGTTGGGTAATCAAGAGGAAATAGTATTTTTAGAGAACATGGTTAGCAAAGAAAATATGTCTATATTCACACCATCTAGAGCAATGCTTTACATATAAAATGCTGATGATTTAATTATAGTAATTTTTTCCTGGGCTCCTCTGACTTGATGAGTCACAGGAATAATTCTGGAAATCAAATATTCAAAATAAAAAAGGAAAAATATATATGGTGTTTATCCAGAGGATAACTAGTACATATTTGTATTTTGGAAATGTAATACAACAGAGACAATAATTTTTAACACCTACTATATATAAGTCACTTTACTCATGCTTTTACATTCATCCAACAACCCTAAAAATAAGCCTCTACCCTCAAGGAAATGTATAATCTAGTGGAAGAGGCACAAAAGTACAAAATATTAAAGAAGCATTAATATAGGATATTTGGGGATGAGCAGGTGTAGGGAACAAGTCCTACATCACCTGTGAGTACCCTGTGATAGGTGGAGACAAAGGAATGAGAAATAGATTAAGACAGATAGTGGGACCAGGGACCATCCCTCATTACTTTGGAGGAGACAGTGAAGGCTCCCGAGCTCTGATTATCCACACTATTTACTGGTTACAATCACTTTGATCCATAGGGTAGGGGTGGAGTGATGGTGGGGAGAGGGTGATGGTGGAGTGAATCAGTGAGCCGGAAGTGGTGTATCATTCTAAAGACTGATCACAGTGGCAGTTTGGGAGTTTCACAAAACCAGAACATGTGGTTATCTTTAACTTATTATCTATGTGCAGCTGCTGGAACTCGGGCCTTACAAGGAGCCTAGAAGTCTGGCTACGTCGCAGAACTATGAAGGGGTTTTACATCCTTGAGCGCAATGTTTATGGTAACAGAGCCTAAGTCACCCTGTACTGGAACATGAGGCATGGAGAGGCCTTCCTCCCCAGAGGCCTCTTGTGGCCTTCCGCAGTTTGTTGTTCCGTGTTTGTATATTACTCATAACCAATTTATGTAGGCACTCTGTAAGTCCTTTCTCCTTTGCAGCTTTTCCTAAGCAGGTAAACACTGAATGTGAAAGGAGTGAGGCAGCAGCCAGTACTGCTTCCAAATTGCACACTGGGAATTTCAGTTTGGTCACTTTGTGAGCCCTGTTCTATCACTTCCAATATTAGAAAGTCTTATCCTGACCAAAGGCAGCTAAACAGTCTCCATTGAAGAACTGGAATCTAATTGTCTCTTAGTAGCAAGAACAATGATAGATATGAATATCTTGGTATTATAAATTAAACTCAATTAATTTATTTTGCTAAAATATCTTACCAAATTAAGGTAGTTTCAGGAAAGTAGCCCAGTGCTGCATGGATGCAGTTTGATGATGAACTAACATCACACAGAGAGATGCCCTGAGCCTGCCCGTTCTCCATGTGAAGCTGGAATCACTGAATTTATATCTTATCCATGAGCAAGACCTTTCTGCTGAGATTTAAAATAGAAAGAAAAACACTCAGTAAATGTCTCGGTTTAATCAGTCATACTTTAGAAAGCCAGCCAACAAGCATACCCATCATCCATCTGGGTAAAAGGCTTTATCAGCTTTTAGACATTAAATGACTCACTCTGCAAAGCTCTTTCCAGACTAATGGTGGCTCTAATTTCTCTATTAGATGGACAAGAATATTAGGGAGGCAAATCTTTCCTATTATGCTCCCAGAGAATGAACTCCCCCAAGGCATAGATGAGTATAATAGCTGATAAAACCTTGAAAAATGCAAGGTTAAAATTGTGTTTATCTGTGCCACGCCATCTGTATCCCCTAACAGCTTGAACAGGAAGGATTTGTTCCTTAAGCATTATTAGTTTTGCTAAAAATTGTTCTTGTTTTTTACTACCCTGAGGAAATAAATGGCATTGTGAAAATGAAACCACACTTATTATAACCTGAACTATGGACCACTTTTTCAAAAGCAATTTGGTCATTTGACATTATATTCATCCCAGTGAGAATAAATAGAAATATGCATAGGTTTTTTCCCTTTTCAAGTTCAACTTGCCCTTTATGTCAACTTTCCTTTCACATTCTTTTTTAGTCAAATGGTTGAAAACCTAATTGGTTTATATTATTATCTCCCCAATTCTCTCTTGATCTCTCAAAGTTAATATTTTACTATTTTGCTAATCTATTGTGTTAGAAGTCAAGAAGGTGTTTTCCCATGAGAGATACTGAATAGAAGAGGGTTAAGGGGACTTCTAGGTCTTGGTAATATTTTGATATCTGGTGATGAGTGAGACACACCTGGTCCCAGGAATTGCTGTGGCCCCAGGTGACAGGCAATCAACTGCCAGATATTAGAGTGGGGCCATCCAGGACCACTTGGCCGAAGCTGACTTGGAAACTGCGTACAGATGTGTGAGCAAATCATCTGGACCAGTTTGTCCTAGCAAAATCTATTCTTTAGAATCATGAGGTATGAACAAGCCAGTTCAACAGTGAGCTCCTGAGCAAAGACTGCCCGTTGTTAAAGTCCAGTGGTAGACAGAAATAGGCTCCTTACACTCATCTTAGTCAGTGGTTTGGGCCGCTCCAAAAAGAACATAACTTAACTAAAAAGCAGGGGAGCAGAAGGGATTAATCACTAGATATAAGAAACTAATCAGATTCCTCTCAGCTAAACAAAGAACATTTTCCTGAGAGGGAATCTAAGCTGTGCCTCTCTAAGTTAGATTTAGAAGTACGTAATCGGAGTCAAATGGTAGAGAGAAATCGATTGTTGTAGTTACGGCTCATGATTTGTTCCCACCTATCTGCATCCACCTTTTGGCTAGTATCCTCCAGACTGACTCTGGGCTTTGATCTGTGCTATTTGATCTATGAGAAAATAGTAAATTCATCACAAGACTTGAAGAAGGCGTGCTCATTGGAACTTGCTTTCTTGCTACTCTAAAACCCTGATAATGTGGATAACCCCAAGGCAGTCCTGGACTGCCAGCAGCCTAGTACCACTGTGGACTAGCTACCCAGCAACCTAGTACCACTGCTGCCCTAACCCAAAGCTAGCTAAATGCCAGACATTAGATTAAGAACACCTGGAGATGGTCAACACCTCCTAATCCCTCATCCATCCCCTTTCCTTCACCTCTGTTGAGCTGCCAACTGATTACCGACACAGGAGTGAGCAATTGGGATGATTTGCTATGTAGCCATAGTTAACTCACTTGGTAAGGAAAACTCTTAACATATACTGTATAGATACAACAAATAAGATTCAAATAAATTAAATATAAAGTTAGAGATTATAATAGTGTTAATTATATATAATCACATATAATATTTTAATACCATATGATAGACTATATCATTATAATTAAGAAATAATATATATAATGTGGAATATATAATAATATAACAAAAGTTTTGAAGGTAATCCATGCTAATATTAAAAAAATAGAAATTCTACAAAGTATTTACTTGCCAGCAGTGGATATGAAAAGGGGCCACAATGTAGTCTTTATTTTATTCACTTTTGTGTAATTCAATATTTGCTTTTTCAAACATGAATCATGTTTATAATAGACTTACAGACAAAAAAGAGAATACAATTACCTTCATTTATTTAAATTCAAGGAATTCATGAAACATTTGGTTGGAGGATAAGTTAAATAATTTTGGGGGGGATAAGTTAAATACTTTTACTATCTAATTTAAAATATTATTTGAGAATGAACAGATAAATATATATATGTATACGTGTATATATATATATAACTGTGATAGAACATAAACTCTGCATTAGATTTTATGTTTTAATTGGTATAAAACAAACTGCAAATACTTAAAATGTATTTCATGTGTCAAGACCCATGACTATACCCATGAAGCTCTAATCACAGTCAGGAGAATCTGTGAGAATCAACATTTCAACCAACCCGAAACGTTTCTATTTGTCGCCTTTCAGTCAATCTCATGCTCTCCACCCCACCTTAGGCAGTAACTGACTTGTTTCTGTAACTGTAGTTCTCATTTCTACAATTTCATATACATGGAATCATAGAGTAGGTACACTTTTTATGTGGCGTTTTCAATCATTGTTATTATTTTGAAATTTAGCCATGTTATATAAATCAATACCTTGATTAAGTAGTATTTCATTGTATGTGTACCTAAGAATTTTCTTATTCATTCATCTATTTACAGACACTTGAGGTTCCAGTATCTGCTCATTACTACTAAGGCTATTATAAACATTTGTTTACAAGTCTTTATGTGAACATATTATTTGATGTCAAGAAAGAAGTGGTCATTAATGATCAAAGAACAAAGATGACAAGCTGATAGAATGAATCTTAGCTGGTCAGTGATACAGAAAGTAAGCGAATTTGTTCAAGCGTATGAAATTAAGACAAGTAGGCTGAGATTAACTTTAACAGTAATTTTTGCTGCAATGAAAATAGATCTTAAGCAACTCAGTATCTTAATGGGATTTAACAAATTGCATTCTACTCTGAAAACATGATGTGACTAGCAGATTCATGGCAGTTTTCCAGGGCTATCTCTTGTACTCACTACACTTATCTCCAGGTTGCAGATCAGGTTCAGTTTGGCTCTTCTTCATAGTTAAAGAAGCAGCTTTCTAGATCAACTTTTCTCATCATAGAGACCAAAACTCCAAGAGCTCAAGCATATCCATGCAAGCACATGTTTGCATGTATTTGGTTGTACTTGGTGTATATTTTATTCATTAACTTTCCATTGTCCCAAGGAACACAAAGAGCCAAATCCAACTTGAGTGGGTCACATGGCAAGAGTGCCGTGAAATCATGCTATTAGCTGAAGGGGTAAGGAGAATCTATTACAGGAGTTTGTGTACATTGGGGTCCTGGTTGCAGAAGGTCAGGATTGCTAAGATAACTGTTAAAATAAGACAAAAATGAAATTTATTGGATCAATATAATCTTCCCTTCGTGAAAGTTTTCTTGGTAGTATGCAGTGCTCTTTGACAGCATTATACCCAGAGTAGAATTTTTTTTTTCCAAAATTGATATCAATTCTCTTAAACTTTGCCTCTGCTTAATCAATTAAGTTTATATAATATTCTAAATTCTTTTTTTTTTTTTTAAATATGGAACGCTTCACGAATTTGCGTGTCATCCTTGCGCAGGGGCCATGCTAATCTTCTCTGTATCGTTCCAATTTTAGTATATGTGCTGCCGAAGCGAGCACATAATATTCTAAATTCTTTATCATTCCAACAGTGTTCATAGTATAGTCAGCATGAGTAGATCCTATCTCAGAAAACCAAATTCTTTCCTCCTTTATAAGTAGCTAGTCCTCATTCATCAAAGTTTTATCATGAGGTTACAGCAATTCAGTCAGATCTTTATGCTTCATTTCTAATTACAGTTCTCTTGCTATTTCCACTACATCTGCAGTTACTTTCCTCAATGATGTCTTGAACTCCACCAAGTCATCCAAGAATGTTGGAATAAAATTCTTCCAAACTCCTACTATGTTGATGTTTTGATTTCCTCCCATGAATCACAAATGTTCTTTTCTTTTTTTTTTTTTTTTGAGACAGAGTCTTCCTCTGTCACCAGGTTGGAGTGCAGTGGCGTGATCTTGATTCACTGCAACTTCTGTATCCCGGATTCAAGCAACTGTCCCGCCTCAGCTTCCTGAATAGCTGGGACTAAGGCGCACACCACCACATTAATTTTTGTATTTTTAGTAGAGATAGGGTTTCACCATGTTGGCCAGGATGGTCTCGATCTCTTGACCTAGTGATGCACCCGCCTTGGCCTCCCAAAGTGCTGGGATTACAGGCATGAGCCAACATGCCTGGCAGAACATAAATGTTCTTAATGGCATTTAGGATGGTAAATCCTTTCCAGAATGTTTTTAATTTATTTTGCACAGATACATCAGAGGATTACTATCTATGGAAGCTATGTCCTTATAAAATGTATTTCTTTTTTGTTATTATTATACTTTAAGTTCTAGGGTACATGTGCAGAATCTGCAGGTTATATATATAACATGTATACTCGTTACACAAGTATACATGTGTCATGGTGGTTTGCTGCACCCATCAACCAGTTATCTACACTAGGTATTTCTCCTAATGCTATCCCTCCCCCCGGTCCCCAGCCCTCCACAGGCCCCAGTGTGTGATGTTCTCCTCCTTGTGCCCATGTGTTCTCATTGTTCAACTCCCACCTATGAGTGAGATCATGCAGGGTTTGGTTTTCTGTTCTTGTGTTAGTTAGCTGAGAATAATGGTATATAGCTTCATCCATGTGCCTGCAAAGAATATGAACACATCCATTTTCATGACTACATCAGATTCCATGGTGCATATGTGCCACATTTTTTTTATCCAGTCTGTCATTGATGGGCATTTGGGATGGTTCCAAGTCTTTACTGTTGTGAACAGTGCTGCAATAACATACATGTGCATGTTTCCTTCTTAATAAGACTTGAAAATAAAAACTACTCCTTGATCCATGGGCCACAGAATGGATGTTGAGATAGCAAGCATAAATATAACATTAATTTCTTCATACATCTTCAACTTCATCAGAGCTCTTGGGTGAACAGATGCATTGTCAATGCTCAAGTGATATTTTGAAAGGAATATTTTTCTTCGGAGCATTAGGTCTCAAAGTACGACTAAAATATTCAGTAAACCATGGTGTAAATGGATGTGTTGACATCTAGGTTATGTTTTTTCATTGATTGAGCACAAGCAGAATCGATTTGGCATAACTGTCAGAGGCCCAAAGATTTTAAGATTGGTAATGAGCTTTTTAAGATTGGTAATGACTTTCAACTTAAAGTCACCAGCCGTATTAGCCCCTGACAAGAGAATCAGTCAGATTGTCTTTTGAAGCTGTGAAGCCAGGCACTGACTTCTCCTCTCTAGCTATGGAAGTCCTAGATGGCATCTTCTTCCCACATGAAGTTACTTCATATATAGTATCAATCAGTTATTTAGTGTAGCCATGTTCAATTATCTTAGCTCTATCTTTTGGCTAACTTGCTACAGCTTCTACACAAGCACTTGCTGCTTCACTTTGCACTTTAACGTTATGCAGGTAACTTCTTTTCTTAAATCTTATGAATCAACTTCTGCTAGTTTCCAATTTTTATTCTGCAGCTTCTTTACCTCTCAGTCTCTGTAGAATTGAAGAGAGTTAGGGCCTTGCTCTGGATTAGGCTTGGCTTAAAGGAATGTTGTGACTGGTTTGATCTTCCATCCAGATTACTAAAAACTTCTCCATATCAGCAATAAGGCTGAATAGATTTCTTAATATTTGTGTTCATGGGAGTAACACTTTTAACTTTTTTTTAAGAATGTTTCTTTTGCATTTACAACTTGGCTAACTGCTTGGCACAAGAGGCCTAGCTTTTTGCCTATCTTGACTTTTGACACCTCAACATGCCATAATCACTAAGCTTAATCATTTCTAGTTTTTGATTTAGGGTGAGAGATGTGCAAATCGTCCTTTCATTTGAATATTTAGAGACCACTGTAGGCTTACTGATTGGCCTAATTTCAATATTCTTATGTCTCAGAGAATAGGTAGGCCTGAGGTGAACATGTGAGATGAGGCAAGCCAGCTGGTGGACAAGTCAGAACACACACAACATTTACTGACAAAGATTGCAGTATAATATGGGTGGGGTTTGTGGTATCCAAACCAATTATAATAGTAGCAACAGAGATCACTGAACATGGATTACCATGCCAGATATAATAATAATGAAAAAGTTTGATATCTTATAATAATTATCAAAATAAGACAAAAATGATAGGAAGTAAGAACAAGCTGTTAGACAAATGGCATCCAGAGACTTGCTCAATGCTGAGTTGCCACACACCTTCAATTTATAAAAAATGCTGTATCTATGAAGCCCAGTAAAGCAAATTATGAGAAAATGAGATATGCTCGTGTAGAGAAAAAGCCTGTTGCATGGCAAGAGTGATGCCATTTTGAGGCAAAACCACCATGTTGACCAATGTTTGACCCCTGAATACCAAGGTGTTCTGAAGCAAGGTCTTAAAGCAATGGAACATAAATAATAACTCCTCAAGAAAATGCTTATCTAAGCTCCCAATGGTCACAAGTTTCAGAAAGAATGTCTGAGACATGACCAGCTGGACATGTTTTATCCTAAAAGTGTATTGTATACAGGATACGTTCTGGAGGACATGTGTGAGGAGCTACTGCCTTGCAGCTGCCAGAGATATTGCTTCTGTTCATAAGTCTCTATAAAATATTTTCTTTTTGAGAAACTGGATTTGTCAACCTCTTTTGTGGGGCTCTCAGTCCCTTGGCCTTTGGTGTAGGTTTGCATGTACCTGCTCACTGGGAATCAACTTGCCATTGGTTTTTCTTTTCCTTCTTCTGTTGAATTTTCTGTATGCTTTTGCTCCTTCCAGAAGGTCAGTGAAGTGGCTGTGTGTATATATCTAGTAAACACACACTATTCTTCCTTGTTTTCTAAGCTCTAGGTCTCGATAGCTCACTAGGGATGCTGACATAATAGAAGGACATTCCAGCTGGAAGTCACTTTGCAATAACTTGATTGGGTTCCCCACTCCCTGTGGGCATGTAAGGCCTCAGAGAGCAAAGAGAAGAGTATTAAGACCAATGAGACTATAAAGACCTGCAAAACAAGAAATGGATCCAAATCCTTCATTTACTTGCTATTCAGTGCAATTCTCTATTCCCAACTTTGCTGGAGGCCTCATTAGTTTGAGTAATAAGCCTAAAAACTAACACAAGATTAATTACTGTAAGCCAAGTATGTTTTAGGCTAGAAGCAGATTTAGATGGATTAACCGCCAATTTTATCCTAGGTAACGTAGAGGAGCAGAAAATGAGTAGAAAGCAATGCGTATAAAGGAAAACTAACATGGCTAACATTTCTTGGTAAATTTTTAAAGTTTTCAATTATTAACACTTAAAATACATGTTATTATTTAGCAATAAAAATCCTAGGCTTGAAAAAATCATGTTGCCACAAAGTTTATTAAATGGCAATTTCAGGACTCAAATCTAATTTTACCACTTCACCACCAGAGAATGGAATGTCTTGTTATCCAAGCACTTACCTATGTTGATCAAATTCTAAATGAGCAATAAGAAAATCTTTGAAATAAATTAGAGAGAAACTTTTATTTTCATATGCAAGTTTTGCCTAAGAAAATTCAATAAATATGAATGTTTTATAGAATTTGCCGAACAAGTGTTGATGAAATTTTTAAAATTATGTAAATTGATGGAAATCACTTGGGAGAGATCATATTATTTTTAATGGAGGTTTATGGACAAATTTTTTTATACACCATGTGGCATTCCTATGACTACAAGCAGTTTTATGCTTTAATTTATATTAATTGTTACTTATTCTTCTCTATATCTGTTTATTTCTATGCATCTTTCCCTCCTTTCCCCTACTCAAAATGAAATAAAAATTTCCAAAGTTCTCAGAGTTCTTTATCTCATTGATTGTTGCACATCACAGCATGATGCCCATTATGAACTGATTACATCCTGTTAAATTCTCAGTTAATTCTCCAACAAGTTAAATAAACCAGAGCCATTAAATACAATACTTGGGAAGCTCTGAGGTTAGAACATTGCATTTGCTCTACAGGTTGCTTTCCTCAACACTAGGTAAAGGGTTTTATACAAAGTTAAAGTAACCATAATATAATTACTTGTTAGAATAAATACATTTACTACTTACTCTTTATGCCAGGAGCTTGGAAATTCAATTGTCAAAATAATATTGGTAGCGAAATGGACAGTAATGACATTTTTGTCATGTTCAAGAACAGTTTTTATTTCTCCATTGAGTTTGTCTATTGCAAATATATAAACTATAATATTTCATGCTATAATTCAAAAACTATTCCTTATACATTTTAATAAGAAACAGTTATATAGTGCTTACTATGTGCAGGCAATATTTGGACTATACTTATGAATGTGAAATTATTTTCATACCCGTGTAGGATAAAGGTGAAGAAGTGGAAGTATGCAAGGAGGCTTGTGAAAGGAGAGAAGAAAGGAAGAGTAATTGGACACAAAGAATTGCAGATTGAAGCACAGTTCTAAGAAAGATTCAGTGAGGTGAACAGGGAGGCCATGAGCCAAAGTTACCAGTAAGTGAAGTTCTGAGTATTGCAAGAATGTCAGGGCACTAGAACCTCCATCATGGTGAGTCACTGTGGTACAAGCATAGCTTCAGTGACAGGTTCAGAAGGTGACTGCTGGACATATCATCATGTCTGCTTCCTTAAAGCAAGTTTTAATCAAGGAAATCTGACACACAATTCTACGCTTACCATTCATGGTATACAGCAAATCTATGAATTACTTTTTAACTATAATTTCATTTTACCTATGAGAAAATGGAGAAATAGAGATTAAATAAATTGCCCGACCTCATCTTACTGTTCAATCTAGCTAAATACATTTTCTTTATTTGTGGTGTGACATTTTTGTGCGTTTTTTGACAAAATTTTACATATCTACATACCACTTTTGGTTAATGATAAAATCATCAGGTAATTCTACCATTCTAGGTGTTAATGTTTAGAGAATATTAAGCATCCATGTGACATTTTTAAACTTTCTCTTAGAAGACATTATACTAAGCAACAAGGAATTGGGGAAGTATAAAGTCAATGATATCATTAGAAGCTACCTGAAATAGTAAATAAAAATCCTAAAGAAACTCAGAGAGATTAAAATTTAATTACTGTTTTATTGATTTTCATCTTCCCTTTTATATCAAGATAAGACTGACAATTCATTAGGTAAAAGAAGAACTCATATGCTTTGAGAGCTTCCTTCATATTAAGGAAAAAAGTTTCCTATCACTGCTAAAATAAGTATATTGAGTTTTCTCTCCTGGTCAATGTTCTGTGATGTATATGTTCATTTTTATTGTTTTCAAATTATATTTCCTCAAAATCTGTCACTACTCTTCACCACTGGAAAACACAGTGACCAAGATGCTATGCACACAGCAAACTATCAAACAGGGCTCTAATCGCCTGTTGAACATTTGTCTTAACTTTCTAGGTCTCCAGTTTCTCATCTATTCATAAGGAAAGCTAACCTCTACCCAAAATGTAAAACAAAAAAATCATCATCATCATCATTAAAGTCACCCTAGAAGCTGTCTTTAAAAATCAGGTTTCTCTGCCCAAATGTAAAGACTCAGAATCTACAGGCTAGTATGAGCCTGGAGAATTTTCTAAAAGAGTACAATGATAAGCCAGGTTTAGGAACAATATAACTTACAGTTATTAAATCCTTTTGAAAAATCTCCCTGCTTACCTAATGTTAATATTTTAAAACTCCTTTGCATGCAAAATTAATTGAATATTTACATCCAGTTAAATTTTTTATGAGATTTTTGCCTTATACTATGTGAGCCAGAAGAGCAGTAAAATATATATATATATATATTTTTTAACCAAATATTATATAAAATATACGAAGGCATAATGTAAATTAGAAACATAAACCATCTTTCTTACAGGCTAATAAAATTTTTGTCCAAAATTTTAAATATATTATCTTCAATGATATGTTAATCTATTACCAGTAGAAATACTTAACATTTATTAAAAATAACATTTCATATAATGACTTGAGTGTAATTTTTTTCAAGTGAGAATTCTTTGTGCATTTGGAAATACACCCCTCTACAACTATACAGTTTAAAATTTCAATTGAATGATGTTGTTTAATTTGTTTCTCTATTCTCATACATCATCAATAGATTACCACTTCATGTTACAATTACTCACTGTCCTTATCTGTAAATGAAATTTGAAAACATGATGGGAACATAATGTGCTTTCAGCACAAGCAGAAACACTGCTGCATGCTCCTATCACACCTTATGTCAACATGTTCATTCTTAATAATAAAAAAATGCACTCTCAAGGAAATAATTTGATTAAACCTTATCAGAACAACTAACATTTCCTATTTTAATGTAACATTTCAAACACTTTAAAATCTTACAAGCTGATCTACATGGCAGGGAAGTGCATCATGGCAACATTTTTCAACACACATAAACAAGACACTGGCTTCTGTTCTGTCTTTGTTTCTGTCTCCATGAAAGATTGCAGATGAAATGAACATTCCTGAAGTATTTTGCTGTTGTTTTGAAACTCAGTCACTAAAGTCTCTCAATCAGTTGCATGAGATAGGTTAATTTACGTATATTGGATAATTTGCATCTGCTCCCTGCTACTGCCATCACCAGCTCCCCAAATGTATATGCCCAGACATGATGTTAACTCAGAGCTCATCATTCTCTTATAGAAAAGTCATTAGAAACACCTCCACTGTGCAATTTATTTGATCGGATGCTCTATTTAATTCTCAAATCAGGGTGAAGTCTGAAATAAAGATTTTTAAAAAGACATGAAGTGACAAAAATTATGTCATCATTACAAGTATTGTGCAAAAATATTTTTAAAAACACAATTGAAATTTGCATTTATATAATTAAAAGAGTGACTCATGACATTTGTAATAAATTAAGCAGAAAAGATATGTATACAAAGACAAAAAATACTAAGTTATCTTTACCACATCCAATTCCATCTCTTGGGAGTGATCAATATTAACTGTTGAATGTGCACTCTGCTACATTTTTCCTATGTCCGTTTATGTATACATGTAGAAATTTTGAGGCTATGTTTATTTTATCATAAATTGCACACTGCCTCATAACTTGCTTTTTTCAGTTAACTGGACATTACATAGGTAAACAATCTTTTCAAAATGTAATTATGATTTTATTATAAACATCTGCGTTTATAATTTAAAATTTCAAATATATTATTTGCCTTATAATGAAAAGAAGCAATATTCTGCCTGACGCACACTTTGACTCACATTCCCCATAGACAATCACTTTTAACTTTTTAGGCATTCATTTATTCACCAAATACTTATGGAGGGCCAGGTGCTATTCTTGGCACATGGATATAAAATACAGCAAAAAATAAAACAACTAACTTTTCTGCTTTCAGAAACAAAACATTCAAGAAAGAGAACTCTACCAAAACAGAAACAAACAAACTTCAAATAATTAATAAATTATATATTAACGGTGATTACATGATAGAAAATGAGACAGAGGGATCCAGAGTTGTTATTTATTTTAGATATTTCTTCAAATATTTACTTCTGCATTAAAATTGTTTTACTACTATTTCTTGGTTTTTCAGTATCAAACACTTTATTGTCTTCTGATTTTGGAAGATGAGAAATGATCTAATTTACATTCCCTTCTCCTTTCTTATACACACACACACGTATATGTATGTGCACACATATAATTTTAGGTCAAAACAATATTCATGGTTCATCCTTATGGCTACATAATATTATTCACAGAAAAATTTAAATATTTTTATGATTGCATTTCTTTTATTGGGCAACCTCTCTACCTGTGATATTTAAAATTACCTTATTTTTTCCCTCCCTCCCTCTCTCCCTTTCCCTTCCTTCCTTTCTTCCTTTCTTCCTTCCTTCCTCCTTTCCTTCCTTCCTCCTTCTCTTCCTATCTTCTTCATTTAATCTTCCTAGAAATGTGTGCATGGGATATGTGTTACATAGGGTGTCATCAGGACACAGAAAGCAATTTAGATTCCAAGCATGAAAAAGCTGGAAGAGCAACATTCCAGCTAAACAGTTTGTGGCTTTCAGAACTGAAGTGTAAGGAGTTTGTTGCTTGAAGGACCAAAATGAGTGATCTGGAGCAATTAGCACAGAATCCCCTGCCAACCTGGTGCTCTCTGTCCTTGCATCTGCCCATTGCTCCTGTAATAGAACATCAATGGCAGCATCTAACTCAGATTTCTACTGGGAAGAGACTCTAGAAAATCTGCTTCACAATTTTATCCCTCAAGACGTATAGGGGAATGGGAAGTAAAAGGGATAATGTAAAATAACAGACAATCCAACAAATAAATTTTAAAACCTAAGACTTTATATAACTCTGAATTTATTTACCTAACATGATAAAAATTAATGGGATAAGATTTATGTTGGAAAGATTTTCTCTTTCTCACTTTTGCTGTCCTTTAGGATCTTCTTTCAATCTTTCAGTTGTTGAAATTTAATAAGGGTAAACTTTGATGTTGATGCTTTTACTTGTTTTGTTTATTTTAATTTACTGAGTTAGGCACAAGTGGGTTTTGCCATCTGGAAATCCATGATTTTCAATTTTAATATATTTTCTTAGGCAGTAGTCCCCTATTATCTGTGGTTGTGCTTTTTTAATTGTTTTAGTTTCTTGAGGTCAAGCGAAGTCTGAAAATACTAAATAAAAAATTCCAGAAATAAATAAGTCTTAAATTTCCTGTTCAGGATATCAGTCATCCCTTGTCCAGTGAGGCCACACTGTATGCATACCCACCTGTTAGTCACTTGCTTAGCTCTCTAGATTATCAGATCAACCCTCACAGTATCTCAATGTTTGTGTTCAAGAAGCCTTTATTTTATTTACTCATGACTCCAAAACATGAGAGTTCTGATGCTGGCCACTCACATATGCCAAAGAGAAACCTTAAAGTGCTTTCTTTAAGGGAAAAGATAAAAATTCTTGACCAAAGGGAAAAAAATCATAGGTTATTAAGTAATAGGAAATAACCACTTAGTGATTATCTCTTAGATAATTTAAGTGCCAGGCTTGTATTCAAACAATCATAAGTTGTTAAGTGACAGGAACAAATCTATCCTTGAAATTATGAAGAAGGAAAAAGGAATTCATCCTAGTATTAGTATGGCCACCGTGCATGGTTAAGTGTTTAGTTATGTTGAAAATGACATTAAATTTGTAGGTGAAAAAGACATAAATAGAAATGAGTTTTGATTGACAGCAATTGTGTTTTGTACTATTCATGGTTTTAGGCAACTATAGGGATCTTAGAATTTTTTTTTTTTTATGGTTAAGGCAGGAAGTATTATATATTTTTCTTTGATAATCTCCCAAAAGCATTTTTCTGTGGCTTTTTCAGAAGCTCCTATTAATTGAATATTTGATTTACTGAAGTAGTGTCTATCGTTGCTCTTGTTTTCCATTTGTGTACACTTCAGTTCTATATTCCAAACTATTACTCTCATTTTGTATCTTCTAGCTTTTCTAATTGTGTTTTTTAAAATCAGCTTTTTTATCTCCAAATTGTGTATTTTTTTTAAAGTTCCTGTTTTATAGCATTTTTATAGATGCAATATCTTCTCTTAGATTTTGCAAACATTGAATCTAATAGTTGTGTTAAAATTCTGCTCTGTACTCATCCTGAATTTTCTCAAATCGTCTCTTTTGTTATTTGTCATTTATGTAGAAAAGGGTATTGGAATGCCTGTTGACTTGACCACCATTCTTTGTTTAGTATTGAGGCACTAATAAGCTATGTGCAGCCCTGGGAACTGTATGGGAAGTGTAGATAGATAGGCCTCATCTTGGTGTGATGGTACAAGCACCACACTCTTTCGTTGGAGTATGCCAAATTGTAATCTATTTGGCAAGCACATTTCAAAAGAAGAATGCCCAATCTCCCACATAGGTACTACTTACCTATTCTATATAAATTAGTTGCCAGTTAGGAATAATAATCTCTAATACATACCTTGTAAACAATTTCTCAGTCAATTTTTTCCTTAGGCTGGGCTTATGGTGAAATTTTGTGTAATTTTAATTTCTTTTCATGTACCTATGATTTCATGCACTTATGATTTTGGCTCATGACCCTTGCCTAAGGAAATACTCTTTCAGAGTGTAAATGATGATTTTAAGATAATTTTCAAATGCTTGTTTTATTTTTAAAACATAAATGTTCATTTATTCTATTAGGACCTCCCTCCTTCATTGTTTTAACTTTCAAGTCAATGGCAAATTATGTTAAAAATAATTACTAAATTCACCATCATTTTCTACAAATTTGGAAAACCAACTTTGCCATATATTGCTTAAATAAATGCTTTGGTTTATAACTGTATAATTTAATAATTTTTAAATAATTTCAAGGTAAATATGCCTATTTTTAGCAGTAACATTTTAGAAAATGTTAATCATGAATAGAAAATATCTTGCTTCACTTTTCTTTTTCTCTACACTCTATTCTATTTTTGGATAGTTTTCTTCCATTTGAACTGTTGCTAAAAGAAAGGAAAACATTTGCTGGGGCTAAAAATGCTAGTCACAATAGTGTGATTTTTTTTCTACCTTAGAAGTTCTTAAACTTTTGCCCATTATTTTGTCCACTGATCTAAAGCTAACAGACAAGCTATCTGTCTTCAGCAATAATGAATATACAATAGCAGACATGAAATAGTATACCTGTATTTAAAAAAAATCTTTAGAAGACATATCAAAAATTATTCATGCATAGTTTTTACCAAATACAGCTGTGCAGGCATAAGATGAACTCCTTCCTGAGGCCTTCTCTGGTTCTGCTGTCTGAGAGGGACTTTCTTGTCATTTGCACTTGACTATAACTGTGGTGGATGATGAGAAGGATATTCAGAGTCCCTAAGGGATATTCAAATTAGTACCTACTTTATGATGGTGTGGTTTCAGGGCCTTTGGTGTTTTAAGGCACTTAAAGGCACAGGCAATTGTAGGGCAGGAAAAAGTTTCTTTTACAAAGAAAATAATAAATAATAATAACCTCATTTCCAAATATAACAAATTTCAAAGACACCCTTACAGAGTAACATCAGTGATTAAAATTTAAAGAGTAGTATACCCTTGTAAGACACCCAGTATCTTAGTGAGAAATTTAAGAGTATTTTGGAACGTGTCATTTTTTGATGACCTAACAAAATATAAAAGAGTGCAGAATAAGCTGTCTGAGAATCTAGGTTCAAGTCTCTATATTTATTTGATATTTGGCTTTGGACAAGTCACAGACATTCCTTAAGTTAATTTCATCTTCTTAAAAATGCTATTAACCTCTGCAAGGAACAAATGACATAATACAAGTAAAATACTTTTATGGATTATAAAATAGCTCATTATATGAGGTATTATTGTTATGACAGCAATCACTGAACGGCATCTACTATAACAGAAAATTTTCATTATGAAAAATGTGTCATAAAGGAAAAAATATATATAATGCACTAAGCATGCTATCAAGTATTGTATATTGCTCAAGGGGCATTTCTATAAGAACTTGGCATTGCTATTCTCTCAGGGTCAAATGCATCGTTGTGGCTGCATTATATAACACCATAATATGGGGCATCTTTGGCAAATTTCTCATATAATGAATATACCCAATTTTCCATATTGAAGCAAAAATAGAGAGCGCCGGTTTCTTAAGATCAAAAAAGATTATAGTTTATAGTAGAAATAAATTCTTATCAAGGGCTCTGTGCCCTTTGTTTCAATAAGCTTTAAAAGCCTAGCTCAAATATGTTTCTTAATGGCTGATGAACCATACAAAACATAGGGAAATACTGGGAAAAATCTGGGGCGATTCAGCATGTGCAAATGTAGATGTCTCAGTCTGTGTTTCCCACTGTGCAAACGGATTTTTCTCCAGTGCGCCTGGAATGAATCCATAATATGCTGCCATATACACACGTCTAGGGCTCAAGCCCACGGCAATCTTCTCATTATCAAACCCACTGTCAAATCATTGGCATCATATCAAGAACACGGAGACAACAAAGCTACATCCTCAATCATTCTGATAGAGAATGCACGATTGGCTACATAGATATTACTTTTGTGTTAAAGATAATTATTCCAACAAAGAGTGAATGAATCATTTTCATACAACCACAAAATTTCAAGTCTTATCTTTCAGGGGTTTCTGCATTTAATCATCATATATATGTGACTTTTTGTGGTATGTATAAGTGTGTGTGTCATATCTATATATATGCACGTAAAACATATACATGTATATATTACATATATTTATATAAAATTATTATACTTGGTGAAAAATCTATCTTGATTCCCCACCTCTACTTAACATCCACATCTACCAAAAATAGAGATTATTTTTCTGTTTTTAAGCTTTTTGATTTTGTCTATATTTATATATGACAAAGGATGTAAAATCTATTCCCCCTTATTACCTATGAAGTAGCATACAATCATACATTTCTGTACCTCACTTTTTTCATTTAATTGTACATAGTGTACAAATCCTAATATACACATTTCTCATTATTTTGTACAGGAATGTATTTTCCACTTTATGAGAATCCATAATTATTTAATCAGTGGTTTCTTAGAGGTAGACTTAGTAGCATATTACAAATTATTTAATATTTAAAGACTACTTTAATGAAAACCTACATAAGTCCTTTCTCAGGAAAGCGAGCACATGTAGACATGCAGTTTAAAAGGTTATATACATTTATAATTGTGAAAGATATTGTCATATTTTCTACATAGAGATTGTAGAAATTTAATATGCAAATGTAGAAATTTAATAAAAAAATGCCTGTTTCCTCACAGCCTCACCAATGTGTTGTGTAATCACACTATGAGCTTTGAATCAATCTATTATATATTTGGGAGGAGAATGGCTTGGTGTAATTTTAAATGTAATTTTATCTTATTCGAAATGGGTTTGAGCATTTCTTCATCTGTTTAAAAAACAGCTATACTTATTGTGCAACTGAATATTCCATAGTTTTGCTCATATCTTAAGGGTATTGACTTCTAGAAAGTCTTCATGTAATTGGGATATTATCCCTTTAACAAAGTATGAGATACAAATACCGTTTATAAAATTATACTTTAAGTTCTGGGGTACATGTGCAGAATGTGCAGGTTTGCCACATAGGTATATACGTGCCACAGTGGTTTTCTGCATCCATCACCCTCTCATCTACATTAGGTGTTTCTCCTGATGCTATCCCTCCCCTGTCCCCCATACCCTGATACCCTTTCCCTAGCCCCCCACTTCCCGACAGGCCCTGGCATGTGATGTCCCTTCCCTGTGTCCATGTGTTCTCATTGTTCAACACTCACTTATGAATGAGAACATGTGACGTTTGGTTTTCTGTTCTTGTGTCAGTTTGCTGAGAATGATAGTTTCCAGCTTTATCTGTGTCCCTGCAAAGGACATAAACTCTTCCTTTTATGTGGCTGCATAGTATTCCATGGTGTGTATGTGCCACATTTTCTTTATCCAGTCTATCACTGATGGGCATTTGGGTTGGTTCCAAGTCTTTGCTATTGTGAACAGTGCCTCAATAAACATGATAAACATACTTGACCCAGAAATTCCATTACTGGGTATATACCCAAAAGATTATAAATCATTATATTATAAAGATACATGCACAAATACCTTTTTAATTCAAGTTTTGTGTTTGCTCTTTTGAAGAGCTGCATAATGTGAAGTAACGTGTAGAAGTTTGACTTTCATGAAGTCGTAATGATCAATATTTTCATATACATCTTCAGAATTTTAATATTATTAGAAATGACTTTCTATTTCAATATGATGAATTCTATTTTCTGTTTTTTTTTTTCATTTAAAAGTGCCCTTTTGACTTATAAATCTAACCTTAATTTTTTTCAAGATTATTATTCAGCTTTCCGTCAATTTTTTGGCGTTTTCTTTCATTCATTTGGCTTTATAATTTACCTTTCCTTTTTTTTTTTTGAGATGGAATCTCATTCTGCTGTCAGTCTGGAATGTAGTGGCTCAATCTCGGCTCACTGCAACCCCCACCTCCTGGATTCAAGTGATTCTCCTGCCCAAGCCTTCGGAGCAGCTAGGATTACAGGTGTGTGCCACCATGCCCAGCTAATTTTTGTATTTTTAGTAAGATGGGTTTTTACCTTGTTAGTCAGGCTGCTCTCGAACTCTTGACCATGTTATCCGCCTGCTTCAGCCTCTAAAGGGCTGGAATAACAGGCATGCGCCACTGCACATGGCTCATTTTTTATTTTTTATTAAAATGTGTATATATTTAAGGTGTAGAATGTTATACATATAATGTTCACATTTTTATATATACATATAGTAAAATTATTACTACAGTCAAGCTAATTAACATCTATTCCCTTGCATATTGACTCTTGTGTTTGTGGTGGAAACATTTAAGATCTACTCTTTTAGTAAATTTCAAGTATATATATTATTGACTATAGTCATTATGCTGTACATTAAATCTCTAGAACTTACTCATTCCACCTAACTGAAACTGTGTACACTTTGACTAACATCTCTCCATCCACTCACCATTGTTAACTACAATTCTACTTTCTGCTTCTAAAAATTTGGTGTTTTTAGATTCCAGATATAAGTGAGATTATACCATATTTTTCTTTCTCTATCTGGCTTATTTCACTTGGCAAAATGTCCTCCTGTTTCACTCGTGTTTCAAATGGAAGAATTACCTTTCTTATAAAGGCTGAATAATATTTCATCTTTTCTTTATCCATCTATTTACCAGATTCTTAGAATGTTGCCATACGTTGGCTACTATAAATATGAAGCCATGAACACGGGAGTGCATATATCTCCTTGACACACTGATTTCAAATTCTTTGTATATAAAGCCAGAAGTGAGATTCCTGTATCAAAGGGTCGTTCTATTTTTAACAATGAGGAAACACTATGCTGTCTTCCATACTGGCTATTTTAATCTACATTCCGCAAATCAGTATTACTACAGTTCCCTTTTCTCAACATTATTTCCAGGTTGCAGTGAGCCGAGACTGTGCCACTGTGCTCTAGCCTGGCTACAGAGCAAAGCTCTGTCTCAAAAAAAAAAAAAAAAAAAAAAAAAATATATATATATATATATATATATATATATATATATAATGACAATAACTATGTTTAGGCATATATTAGACAACTTCTCTCACTTTATATAAAATGCTTAAAGTTAGCCACAGTACATAGTTTATGGATATAATTTGTATAGTGTTACATATAGTTTATTTCACTATATAAATATATATAATGTATAGCCAACGTTAATTTTTTTTTTTTTGAGACAGAGTCTTGCTGTGTTAAAGATAATTATTCCAACAAAGAGTGAATGAATCATTTTCATACAACCACAAAATTTCAAGTCTTACCTTTCAGGGGTTTCTGCATTAAATTTCTAAAGTGCAGTGGCTCGGCTCACTGTAACTGCCTCCCAGTTCAAGTGATTATTGCGCCTCAGCTTCCCGAGGGGCATGCACCAGCACACTGGCTAATTTTGTTGCTGTTGTATTATTAGCAGAGACGGGGTTTTGCCAGGTTGCCCAGGCTTGTCTAAAACTCCTGGCCCAAGTGATCCACCGGCCTCGACCTCCCAACGTGCTGGGATTACAGACACGAGCCATCACACCTGGCTGAATTTTACATATTATTTAAATTTATAATACAAAGATATAAAATGTAATATATACAAAAGTTGAATGATTTTCAGCTGACCAGTTAGCAGATATTTTAACATAAAAAACCATACAATTTTTTTTTAAGTTTTAACCTTAGTAATTCTGGACAGTTCACAGAATTGTAGCACTATCTAGTCTTGTAGGCTTGTCCAAGGTTCTAACTGGAATTCCAAAATTTCAAACTACTTAGGTTTTGCCAAGTGGCTTGATATTATGATAACGAATCTATTTTCTCCTGATATCTTAATTCTACTATGTTCATAATTATATAATGTATTAATTTAGATTTTAAAATATTGATAGATTTACCAATAATTTTACTTTTACTAATCTGAATTTACTGGTTTGCATATAATATAACAGAGCCCTAGATACAGAAATCAAATATTCTTTAAATATTCTTTTATAGTTCTCTCAGATTATATCTCAAGCATCTTTGAGGTTGATGCTTGAGATATAATCTGACAAAACTATAAAAGAATATCTAAGAATATTTATGTAGAGATTTGTATAAATATCTATGCTCCTTTATGTTATAAATCCCATCTTAATATCTTAAACATAGAGTTAATATTATTATAATTAAAATATTCTTCCAAATTCCCTTTGTAAAAAGATAATACAGAAACATTTTGAATGCTACAAATTTTTTATTTTTATCTCCAAAAAATTTCATGAAAATTAGTTATATAATTTTTAATATTAAAAGAAATGTGTGATTGTAAAATCATTCACACATACTGACATGCAGTATTAAAATTTCCAAAAATATATGTAACCTACCATTAAAATACCACTAAAATAGCTATTTTCAGGACTAAAAGTATGTCTTTCAAATTTTTTACCTACTAAAATATTGTTGATAATATATAAAAATATATTCATGCTTACTTATGTATAGATATAGAAATCAATATAAATAGGATATAAATAAACAAGAATGTAAAAATATTATATTCAAGGTCACTGAATAGCTCATAGAATTGTAGCTAAATTGAATATAACCAGACCTTGAAAACTGAAGTATCAAGATTGTTCTCAATAATTTTCTCATTTATATTTTACAAGTGCCCATTTTTAAATTATTTAAATTTGGTTATCATTCTGTTCACTTCTTCCCCCCAAAAAACCCAGATTAGATTAGTTTAGATTGTTCTATGGTTATTGACATGACAATCCTCACCCTCACATTCCCAATGCCAGCAGAAATGCAAGAACCAGAAAAAAATATAACTTCCCCTCCAAACATAGTGCTATTACCAAAAGAAAGTTGCTGCTAACAATTGTTAAAGGCCTATTTTCACAAAGCCTTTTAAAATAGAAAATGTTTTATTTATAATTTTATTTGTATATGTTTATACATATATTCATATGTAGACTTACATTTAAGACATCTATGATCATCAATTTTGTTTGCACAACTTTACAGAAAATAAGGAAAAATAAAGATACATTTCAACTTTGCCTTGGAGGAAAATCTCTTTCACATTTTCCAGGTATGTGAAAGACAATCATAAAATTGATTTCTCCAAATTTTCTTTGTATTCAGGAAAATGTTTGTGCTTTATGTATAAAAATGACAATAATATATTACCTTTTATCATATTTTTAATATAATATCCATGTAAAAGTCATTTTTACTAATATGCAAACATCAATAGCCAAAAAGATACAATAACATTTGTTTTTAGAGAAAAAAAGGTGATAGGAAACTGTAAATTTACCGGCATACTGCATGCATTCCAACTATCAGTATAGACATATATTAAAGAGTGTTGGTTACAAGAAGATTATTGAATAGAAAGCATTAGAGTTCCTTCTTATCAAGTAATTGACCACTCAGATGCACAGTTCTGCTTAGAAACCATTGTTGAAAGGTTAATGGTGATAGGTATGATGCAAAAGATTTATTGCCATTTAATTCACTATTCCGAATATGGTATGAGATGCTAAGAGTAAAATGGAGCAGGGACTAGATTAAAAGCTTACATTTTTAATAAGCTTTATATAAAACAACTAATTAAGAGTGCTAACTGCAGGGTTAATTTTGAGGCCCCAGTGTAAAACACTGGAAATATAGCATTAAATGTTCTAATTAAAACTCTTTCAGTTGCAATTATATCTTTAATAGAAAATTTAATTTTATAGAGTAGTATTGGGAACTAAAATTAGCATTCTTATTTTACACACATACACACACAGAGAGTTAACATGTACATCATATTAGTAATGGGTTTCCAATATTTCTATGCCATTATTACAAAGGTAACTTTATTAAGTAAATTAAATACTACTGTTAACACAAAACTCATTTTTATATAACAAATTTAGAGTAGCATGAATATCAAGCTTTGTATTATAAAGTAACAATTTTCTTGATAGAACTAAATTATATCTGAAAGTTGTCAGAATCAAGATGGACTTCATATTGTTTTTTAAAAAAATTCTGATAAATAGAGCCAGCAAAAGGCTTGAAGAGAGGGTTTACATAGGCCTGATGACAAAAACTCTCACAAAAGACTACAAAAACCACAGCCTTGCACAAAGGCTATTTGCAACCTTACACAAAAAATACCTCTGCTAAAACATCTGCCTGAGAACTGCCTGACCAACATCAAACTGGAGTTATCCTTGTTACCGATCTTTTTAGCAAAGGACAATTATTTCAAAATAATTATATAGTCTTTCTCATTTTTTCCTTTAAATATCTTTATCTTCTTTTATCTCTCTGAATACACATATAGTTTACTAAAGCACACATTTTCCCACTGCAATGCTCTTTTCTCAAATAAATACTGTTTTCTGTTAGAGAACCTGTTTGTTATTTACATGATTTACATAAAAATTGTGGCTCTTATATGCAATGACTTAATCTTTAAATATGTTTTACTACATTGCTGTATCTTAATCTTTATTTATTAGAATCCTTGGCAGAAAATGACTCTTGGGACTGAGTTGTTAGAGTGACAAACCCTTCTTTAAATTATTATACTTTAGGTTCAGGGGTACATGTGCAGATCATGCAGGATGGTTGCATAGGTACACACAAGGTGGTTTGCTGCCTTCATCCTCCCATCACCTATATCTGGTATTTCTCCCCTCTTTATCCCTCCCCACCCTGAGCTGTCCCACCCCTAGCCCCCCACAACTGACCATAGTATGTGATGCTCCCCTTCCTGTGTCCACGTGTTCTAATTGTTCAATACCCACCTATAAGAGATAACATACGGTGTTTGGTTTTCTGTCCTTGCATCAGTTTGCTGAGAATGATGGTTTCCAGTTTCATCCATGTCCCTATGAAGAACACGAACTAATCATTTTTTATGGCTGCA
The DNA here is from genome assembly GCA_004027715.1 of Plecturocebus donacophilus. Lineage (NCBI taxonomy): Eukaryota > Metazoa > Chordata > Mammalia > Primates > Pitheciidae > Plecturocebus > Plecturocebus donacophilus. Next base: position 89,892 of record PVKP010003736.1, read on the forward strand.
TATTATTCTATGGTGTATATGTGCTATATTTTCTTTATCCAGTCTATCGGTGATGGGCATTTGGCTTGGTTCCAGGTCTTTGTTATTGTAAACAGTGCCACAATGAACATACGTGTGCATGCGTCTTTATAATAGAACAATTGGGTATATATTCAGTAATGGGATTGCTGAGTCAAATGATATTTCTATTTCTAGATCCTTGAGGAAGCGCCACACTGTCTTCCACAATGGTTGAACTAATTTGCACTCCTACCAACAGTGTAAAAGTGTTCCTATTTCTCCACATCCCCTCCAGCATCTATTGTCTCCAAATTTTTTAATGATCACCATTCTAACAGGGGCGAGATGGTATCTCAATGTGGTTTTGATTTGCATTTCTCTAATGACCAGTGATGATGAGGATTTTTTCATATGTTTTTTGGCCTCATAGATGTCATCTTTTGAAAGTGTCTATTCATACGCCTCACCCACTTTTGAATGGGTTTGTTTTTTTCTTGTAAATCTGTTTTAGTTCTTTGTAGATTCTGGATATTAGCCTTTGTCAGATGGGTAGATTGCAAACATTTTTTCCCATTCTGTTGGTTGCTGTTTCACTCTAATGATTGTTTCCTTTGCTGTACAGAAGATCTGGAGTTTAATTAGATCCCATTTGTCTATTTTGGCTTTTGTTGCCATTGCTTTTGATGTTTTAGCCATAAAGTCTTTTCCTATGCCTATGTCCTAAATGGTTTTGCCTAGGTTTTCTTATAGAGTTTTTATGGTGTTAGGGCTTATGTTTAGATCTTTAATCCATCTGGAGTTAATTTTAGTATAAGGTGTCAGGAAGGGGTCCAGTTTCTTCTTCCTTCACATTTCTAGCCAGTTTTCCCAACACCATTTATCAAACAGGGAATCCTTTCCCCATTGCTTATTTTTCTCAGGTTTGTCAAAGATCAGATGATTGTAGATGTATGGTGCTGCATCTGAGGCCTCTGTTCTGTTCCATTGGTCTATGTCTCTGTTTTGGCACCAGTACCATTCTGTTTTGATTACTGTGGCCTTGTAATATAGTTTGAAGCCAGGCAGCATGATGCCTCCAGCTTTGTTCTTTTTGCTTAGGATTGTTTTGGCTATATGGGCTCTCTTTTGTTTCCATATGAAGGTTGAAGTGACTTTTTTCCAGTTCTGTGAAGAAGGTCATTGGTAGCTTGATGAAGATAACATTGAATCTATAAATTACTTTGAGCAGTATGGCCATTTTTCACGATGTTGATTCTTCCCAATCGTGAGCATGGAATGTTTTTCCATCTGTTTGTGTCCTCTCTTATTACATTGAGCAGTGGTTTGTAGTTCTCCTTGAAGAGGTCATTTACATCCTTTGTTAGTTGTATTCCTAGGTATTTTATTCTGTTTGTAGCAATTGTAAATGTGAGTTCACTTTTGATTTGTCTCTCTCTGTCTGTTATCAGTGTATAGAAATGCTTGTGATTTCTGCACATCGATTTTGTATCCTGAGACTTTGCTGAAGTTGCTTATCAGTTTAAAGAGATTTTGAGCTGAGACAATGGGGTCTTCTAAATATGCAATCATGTCATCTGCAAATACAATTTGGCTTCCTCTTTTCCTAATTGAATATCCTTTATTTATTTTTTCTTGCCTGATTGCTCTGGCTAGAACTTCCAATACTATATTGAATAGAAATGGTGAGAGAGGGCATTCTTGTCTCATGCCAGATTTCAAAGGGAATGCTTCCAGTTTTTGCCCATTCAGTATGATATTGGCTGTGGGTTTGTCGTAAATAGCTTTCCTTATTTTGTGATATGTTCCATCAATACCTAGTTTATTGAGGGTTTTTAGCATAAAGTGCTGTTGAATTTTGTCAAAGGCCTTCTCTGCATCTATTGAGATAATCACGTGTTTTTTGTCTTTGGTTCTGTTTATATGGTGGATTACATTTCTAGATTTGCATATGTTGAACCACCCTTGCATCCCCAGGAAAAGCCTATTTGATCACGATGAATAAGCTTTTTGATATGCCGTTGCATTCTGTTTGCCAGTATTTTATTGAAGATTTTTGCATCTACGTTCATCATGGATATTGGCCTGAAGTTTTTTTTTTTCTGTTGCGTCTCTGCCTGGTTTTGGTATTAGGATGACGTTGGTCTCATAAAATGAGTTGGGGAGGATTCCCTCTTTTTGTATTGTTTGCAATAGTTTCAGAAGGAATGGTACCAGCTCCTTTTTGTACATCTGGTAGAATTCAGCTATAAACCCATCTGGACCTCTACATTTTTTAGTTGGTAGGCTATTAATTGCTGCCTCAACTTCATCCCTGGTTATTGTTCTATTCAGAGTTTCAACTTCTTCCTGGTTTAGGCTTTGGAGAGTGTAAGTTCCAAGAATTTATCCATTTCTTCCCAATTTACTGGTTTGTGTGCATCAAGTTGTGTGTAATCTCTGATGGTAGCTTGTATTTCTGTGGAATCGATGGTGATGTCCCCTTTGTCATTTTTTATTGCATCTATTTGATTCTTCTCTCTTTTCTTTTATATTAGTCTGTCTAGTGGTCTATTTTGTTGATCTTTTCAAAAAATCAGCTCCTGGATTTGTTGATTTTTTGGAGGGTTTTTGGTGTCTCTATCTGCTTCAGTTCTGCTCTGATCTTAGTTATTTCTTGTCTTCTGCTAGCTTTTGAGTTTTTTTGATCTTGCTCCTGTAACTCCTTCAATTTTGATGATAAGATGTCAAAATTAGACCTTCCTTGCTCCTCATGCAGGCATTTATTGCTACAAATTTCCCTTTAGACACTGCTTTAAATGTGTCCCAGAGAACTAGCTGAATTCATATTAGTTGTGAACCAATGGCCAGAATGTAGTTCAGACCCGAAAAATACAGAATCAAGTTACAGGAGAGCCATTATGATCTTCCTTTCTCATCTGATTCTCTCTGTATCTCTAGCTCTAGGCAAGATTTCTCTATCTAGCAAAAAACAAAACGAAGCATGGATTTCAGCAGATCCTAAGATTTAGATTTTTTATAGTTTGAGCCACCTGTAAGAATAATAACATGCTGTAGCTTCTAGTTTGTAAAACCTTATGCAAAGGATTGATTTTGCAGTCTAGGACTAAGCGTAGCCATTCTGTGGTCACCCTACTAATTGTACCTTTGATGAGGCAAGGAGCAGCTATGATACTAACTTGTAATCCCCATGATAATTATGTGATTGTGAAGGATTAAGTTGCTAGAAAGGGAGTACAGTTTCAGAAAATTCCAACAATTAAAAAAAATTGGAGGATTAAATTTAATTTGTTTTTCAGTTGCCCATTCAAGAAATTTTTCTCTGAAACATTTTTGACAAATGATCCCCTCTTTGTGTTTAAATAAGTCTCATTGTTAAGAATATATTCTTATATATATTTCTTGCAAAATACAGGCAGGAAGCTATGAGTTCCAATCTTGAGTCTACCTCATGTTCCATATATGACTTTTTACAAAAGCCTAACCTTCATAGTCTCAGTTAACTGTCCCTTCTACCCGGCTGTGAGATAAGGACTAAGTAGAAGAATGTGGCAGAGTAGCAAGCTTTGGTATGGATGAAGCTTCTGAAAATGTTAGTTCCTGTGCTGTTAGAAAGTCCTCTCAGATTCTATTACAAACTGCCTTGATTTTTGTTCATTCTCCTATTTCTGTCATGGAGATTCATGCAAACAATGTCAAAATGCTGTTCTACAAAAAACACTTCAAATACTTGAGGATAGTTGATATGTTTTCTTTAAATGCACCTGTTATATTTGAACTTAAACAGAATTTTATCTGCATATAAATTTTATCTTGCTATATTTGACCTCTTATTCCAGTGTGTTAGGATTTTAAACTATGGATTCTGGTACATTCAATTCTAGCTGTCAATCTCAGCTTGATGTATTTGATAACCATAACTTCTATATCTTATCAAATCATAGATAAATATTTCAAAGTGTAGATCCAGAGCAGATTCCGATGTTCTCTTTAAAGAATTCTACCAAGGTTGACATCTATCAACATACTTTGAATAAATATATTTAATAATCTACAGATCCACCTGTTAGCTTTATATTCCGGCCCACATCTTTTTACCTTACCCAAAAAGTTGTAATGGAAGACTTTATCAGTCATTTTCTGCAACCAGCATTTCTAGATGTAATATAATGTCAATAGACATAACTAAGTAAAAGCAAATAAGTCTTTATAATATCATAAATTCAATTTTAATAAGATTCATAACTATTGTTTGCCTAATATTCAGAACTGTGACCACACCATATAAAAAATACATGAAACAGTATTTTTATCAAAAGCTAAGAGAAAGATAAAGCAGTATTATGATGATGTAGATTTCACTTATCTTAAATAAAACAACTACCAAAAAAAAAAGTCTATTTGCCCCCAAGTAGTACTCACTGAATTCATGTTGTATTCTAGCAATTACTCCTCCCCAGTCTAACTCCTTCCATGCCATCTGTCTAGTTCCTTATGTATTCTGTAGAGATTTGATGATACCATACACCGGATAATAATGTTATTTCCTTAGAAATATGTTATAAATAATGCTTAGGTTCACAAATCAGCCTTCAGGGGCCTAATTATCCATAATGTAGATATTTTTACCTTGGCTACATATTACAAATCCCCGAGGAGCTTAAAAAGTTCTAGTGATCAAGGAATTAAATGCAAATTAATTGAATTATAGTCTCCACAGAAACCATTTTTAAAGCACTCTAGATAGGTTCTAATGAATGGTCAGACTGGAGAACTGTGGACACCACCATTTCTAAAGTTCTAAAAGCAGCATTGCTAAGATAGTGTGAGAAGAACACTCTTCTATGTCTAAGGTAAATTTATTAAATAGGAAAAATCTATCTTACATCCAATCATACTCTTTTTTTTTCCTCTATGCCTTAAGAATGTCTTCATGCCTTAGTGGGCTCTGCACTGCAGGGCTTTTCTATTTCCACAGGTAACATGTTTTTTCAGCATAACTTGTTTTATTCTTCCACTTCCACATTCAAAGTTCTCATCCCCTTTCAACCTATAAAGTATGTGCTTCTCAAGTAGCCTGTCAGGGAATTGATTGTTACCCATCTCATGTCTCATATGAGAAAAAGAGCTTGTGTCAGAATGCAAATCTAAAGAACACTGTTTGGTTCACCTGTCATTCTTTTCTTAGCCACTTTTTCCATGAAGGGAGACAGGTGCTGATTTACATTCTTGCACAAGTTTCTTATTTCACTGCAGAAAAGTAATAGTTTCCAGATTGCTATGGGTCCCAGAGGCCACAGCATTATGTTGCACCAATAATATTTAGCTACTTAAAGCATGACCTGTAGACCAGAAGTAGCAGGATTACTTGGAAATGCATTAGAATTGTAGAATTTTAGGCTCCACCTTAGTCAAAATCTGAATTTTTAACAAGATGTTCCAAGAAACTCACTTGCACAGTAAAGTTTGAAAGTCAGTGATTTTCCATGCACCTTAAAAAGAAAACAAGCTGATAGGCTAATTTACACATGCATCGCTGGTTGACATGCTGATAGAGGAATTATCTTTCTCAAATAAAATAGCGATGGCATAATATTAGGAAGTATGAACAGAATAGCATATTTATCTATAAATCCTACTCTTCTCTCTATTGACTATGTGGTATTACGCTAGTAACTTAATCTCTACAAGCCTCACTTTCTTGTCTTATAAAATGAACATAAGAAAACTTATATTTCAGAGATTTCATGAGACTTAGTTTTAACGTACACAAAACACCTGGTACAAGTCTGAGATATCATAGATACTAAGTCTGTGGATTTCATAATATTGTAAAGCAGGAAAATCTGGAAGGAAATCCCTGGACAAAGGTGGTCAGGGTTTATGATGTCACTTATAGTGAGCTGATGGTCAGGAGATGTGGATTCTAGTTATGATTAGGACTTACTCAGCAGCTTGTTCTATGTCCGTGGACCTAACATGCCAATGCCTCAGTTCTCTCATATATAAAAAGAGAATTTAAAAACAGTAATTTTTGACTTTTAAACTTTATGAATCTGATAGTTAATCAATAGTTGACTACTTTAATTGAATCAGCATTTTCAATATCCATAAGTTGTATTGTTTGACTATGAAGAGTTGAAGTTATTTAAAATGGCTGGAAACCACTAATGATTGTCTTACATTACTCCTCAACATTGGTCACTCTTTGCATCTGAATTATTCTACATGATAAGAGTGACACAGCAGAACATTGCCTGTGTTTTCATTTCTCTGTTGTTCTTTAATATCATACAATTTATCTAAATTATTGGGCCATCTCACCATTTTATTTTCTATTTCGCCTTTTAAAGTCCATGTTCAGTGACTATAGACTTTTTCTCAACATACACATTTTTTCCTGTGTCTTTTCTGAAACCTTCCCTGTCTGAGTAGTGCCTCTTTTTATGTTAATGGAACATACAATGCTGTCTTTTCCTAAATTCTACGTTCATTTTTTTTGTGATGAGACTGCTACCTGCTGTATTATCTTGTTGTACTTTTCTATTTGACCTATATCCACTGTCTGCAGATTCTCTTCTCTATTCTCAAACTTGATGCCTGTCCTACATTGAAAGTAATATATGGGCTACATTTTTCTGACTTTCAGAATAATGAGAGGGGTCTTTAAATGACATGCCACTATTAAAACTAAGGTATGCCACAGATGTTTGTTTTACCACATATTTTAAGATCTCCTCCCTTAAATGCAAGTGAATTTTTAACAGATTGAAGAAAACATCAAACTCCACATTTGAAGCCTTTTATGAATATGAGGGAAGTTGTTCACCCTGGCCATCTTTCACCTACCTGAAAATTACTAGTCAGATATTTTATTTTTTTTTCTCTTTTGAGTTATAACTGACAGAGCAGGAGCATTGCCATCTTGGACAAGCACCACCATTTTAAAGTTTCCCTTGACCAAAACCACCTAAATCCAAAGGCCATTAGCATAATGGCTAAAGTCAGCACGACCATAAACCACAAACGACATCTCCAACCAGGAACATTGTAACGCTAAGATAAACCCCTCCCCAACCAGAAACACCCAGCCCTGTGAAAAACTCCCCTCCAGCCGGAGAGATGTCAGCCTTAAGATAACCTCCCCTCTGACCAGAGACAATTCAGCCCCACAATAGACTTCTCCTTCACACAAAAACATTCCAAGCCTGTGACAAGTTCTCTTGCCCTGAACCCTTAAATACTCTTAGTCTGTAAGAGAGAGAACTACTGACCAAAATAGGCCAGAAGTCCCTCTCAGATTTATTCTCCAAAATAATACTGTCTTTGACTGATGAGCCACTTTTCATGTTTCTTTCCTCTTGCTTTAACTCTTACAATAACTTCCATATTAGTCTACACATTCCTCATGCCTAGTAATTAAATAAAGTAAAACAAGGGCTCCTATATATATATATATGAGAATATGTATATATATTCTCTTGTAACAGGGAGTCTATCTTACATATAGCCCAGCAATGTGATGATCACCATCCCATCAGGCAAATAGATGGGAAACACAATGCTGTTTACAGCTGTCAGACGCTGCAGTTCTTTTCTAATTTTCCATAGCTCCTAAATCTCAAATTAATCTAAAATTTGTTGTGAATTCCTTGTAAAGCCTGTTTAAATTTATTATTCAAATCATCCTTTTTAAAAAGTATCAAGAATACTACTTAAACTTGCTCCCCTAACTTGTGCCATGAATCTTTCACCTACTTTTATATAGGCTTTCATTTTTCAAATTTGAACCAGAAATCTAAACGTAATTTAAAACTGGGAAGTATTAGTTTTACTTTAAAGAAGTAGAATCATTCAGGTTTACTGCAGTAAAAGTATGCATCCCTTAAAACAAAGCCTTAATTTAAAGAGGTAGGAAAAGGGAGAAAAGTATATGGTGGTGTCTCCTTCTGTTCATTGTACAAAATGAATTCTGCCTTTAGAAGATGACATCCACATTTTAAAAAATCTACAAATAGCTAGATATTATCAATTCAGCAAACTTTCATAAAATCACCTGGGCCCAAACATCATGCAAATACTTACTATATACATTTCACTGGCATTTTTACCTCTTTGATTTATAAATAGCAGAGGTTTTGGATTGCTATGAGGGAAAAGAATGACACATTTTCTTGATAAAGGTGGGAGAGATGCAGAATAAAAGGTAGCAATCTTTGTCAGGCTATTGCCTCTAAGATATATTTTATTATAATTTAAAAACAGAAGCATTTGTCCTGAACTTCTAGTTTTTTCAGGCTGAAAAATGTTAAAGGAATCACATTACTACTCAATAAAACCACTTAACATATTACAATAGTTTAAGTAGCCCAGTTTAGGACTTGTCTATGAAAACTATTTGCCACAACAGGAATGAGAGAAAATAACAGAAAAGACAAAAGAAAATACAGCATGCCGCTCATTATTCACTAAAGCATATTTTGTATTTGTGTACGCCAAAATGAAATGCAAATCTCCAAAATCTCATAAAACTCTTGCTCTGATTCTATTGTAACATCTCTCAGAACAATTTAACATAAAGTCATAACTAATGTAAAGGTGTTTACATTAGTAAACTAATGAGTAAAATATTAGTAATATTTTAACTAACATGTCTAAGTAATGCGTATATTATTGTTCTTCTCAAAACCAATTCTAGGAAATATATGTGACCTTAAAGGTACTAAAATGACAAACACACAGTACACACATACACCCACAAGCTGAATGAAGCTGGCTGTAATTACCTCACTCTGTCATTTTCTTTCACAGAAACAGTCATCAGCTTGCCCTGTTCTTTTTGGTACTAACAGATGACACCTGCCATGTGAAAAATCTACATATTAAGTTCAATTCATCCCAATTTTAAATTTGAAGTAGCTTCACTATATTATGTGTGTCATTTCTGAAAGCAGAGCATAAGTTCAGCTAAATATTTCTGAATATCCAAAAACCTTCAAAGTAATGCTTTTCTCTAATGGAGATACATATTTTCAAACATTTTTTGAAGAGTGCTGGAACTTTTAGACTCAAATAAATTCAAACTCTGATGTATATTTAATGGGACTCAGTTCTGTAGCACCCATTATCCACAGTTTTGTCAAATTCTCTAAAGTATATGTCAAAATTCCTATTCCCCTTAAACTGTTTCAGGATCAGTTTATATGATTCATTACATCTTAAATTTCAAAGTAATCTATAACTTACTCATGGAATTTTAAAAGGCTTGTATTACATATAATGTAGAAAGCTAGATGTACTTGAACCCAAATTCCTCTAATCAATTATTCCTTCTTACCCTACAAAGAAGACAGATAAGCAAGAACTTTATTATATATAGCTGGTGCCTCAGCATAGAATCAGTAGTTACTAACACAGCATATCCTTGATCTTCACATTTTTGCCTTGCTCCAGGTTAAGTGATATCCCTCACGCTTTGCCAGAGTTCTATTAAGTGACTAAATGTAATGAGTTGAATAGTTTCCTCACCAAATCCAGGTCTATTCAGAAACTCAGAATGTGACCTTATTTGGAAATATGGCCTGTATTAGTCACATCTCACTCTGCTAATAAAGACATCCTGAAGACTGGGTAAATTATAAATCAAAAGAAGTTTAATGGTCTCATAGTTCCACATGGCTGGGAAGGCCTCACAATCACAGCAGAAGGCAAAGGAGAAAAAAGGTTCATCTCACATGGCAGTAGGCAAGTGAGTGTGTGCAGGGGAACACCCCTTTATGAAACCATCAGATCTTGTAAGACTTACTCACTATCACAGGAACAGTACTGGATAGATCTGCCCTCGTGATTCAATTATCTCCCACAGAGTTTCTCCCACAGAGTTCCTCCCAGGACATGTGGAAATTATGGCAGCTATAATTCAAAATGACATTTGGGTGAAGATACAGCCAAACCATACCAGAGTCTTTGCAAATGCAATTAGTTAATGAGATGATACTTAATTAGGGGAGTCCCAAATCCTATGACTTGTATCCTTATAAGAAAAGGAAAAGACACATAGATGTGTGTGTCACGTGAAGGCCATGTGACAGTGGAGGCAGAGATTGGAGCGATGCTTCTATAAGCTGAGGAATGCCAAGGATTGCTGGCAATTATCAGTCACAAGTGAGGAATGGATGAGGGTCTCTCAGAACCTCCAGAAGGAACCAGCATTGCCTATACAGGAATTACAGACTCTGGCTTCCTGACCCATGAAAGAATACATTTCTGTTGTTGTAAATAACTTAGTTTATGGTAATTTAATTGGGTAGCCCTAGGAAAATTATAAACTAGGCTTATTTCATTGTAGTTTAACATATCTTCCTGGAGTTAACACTATTAATCTCCAAACTTGTATAAACTTTATGATCCCTTTTGCTGATTTTACTAAAGGCACAGGAGGAAACCTAATGAAGCTTAAATTTCAGTCTCTGTGATGCAGCAGTCTCTTGCAAGTCCCTGTAATGGATATTCTTTTTAAAAAATTATTTACTTAATCAAAGAGAATCCCACAAAACTTTCATTTACTTTTGGCCAAAGAAGACTCTAGGAACCTATTAGAAGCCAGGTAAAGGATTGCTAGATGAATGAATGAATGAATATATTTATATGCTACCTTTCAACTCTAGCCAGCTGAAAAGTAATATTTAAAACTAAAGCTAATATCTTTGAATATTCAGGATTCCCATGAGCATCATGTTTCATTCCTAGAAGAAAAGCAGGATTTGGGACAACTGTAATAGGGTTAGTATGGATCAACAGTGGCAACATTTAAATTTAAAGTAAACATACACACTAAAATATATTCCCCATGACTTTATTGTAAAAATATTTAAGAAATGCTATAAGGTAATTTGTTAGTATGTAAAAAAAATCATCAAGCAATCAATTTTAATCCAGTACAAAATATAACTTGAACAGTATTCCACTTGAAAATACCTGTAGTCTTCCCTCTTTACATTAAGACTACTAAATTCCTATGTCAACAAATATATCATATATAGTCAGTTCTCCTTACTCACAGTGGTTAGGTTCTATAAAGATGCCACAAAAATTAGCAAATACTGAACCAATGTTCTTAAGGGAAATGCAGAGTTAGATTCCTGCAAGTCTCTGGTCATAACATGTTCATCAATTGACCAATATATAACCTAGTTTCATGTGCTTCTCTTTAATTAGGCCTTAGTTAATATACATTTTTGATTCATTAAAATTGAATTCAGGGCCAATAGCACTACTACTGAGGCCTACATCAGCTTATCTAACATACACATTTTCTCCATAAGACACATCCTAGTCACCATGCACTTAACACTACACAACACTTAAGCACAAACTTTGAGAACCATTATAAACAATAGCACCAAAAGAAAAGCACAAAAGCATGAAGAATGTGTCACTAAATAGACCACAACAAAGACTCGTGTTTACTGGATGAGAGAAGAAATAAGAAGGCGAATGTCACTTTTAAGCTAAGCTGGAAATATGTACATCCGGCAACTCAAATTTTTTGCTGCTTTCACATGTCCATGAATGATCATGAAAGTGCCACACTATTAATTTTGGGATTATACATAAATTTTAGGGAGCATGTAAATTTGTAAATATGGAGTCCGTGAATGAGAGTCTACTGTATTATAGATTTTTAGTACATCGAGGCTTTTTATTCCTTGCTTATGGTAACAGTGCTCCAACTAGATATCTTAAACAGAATAGTGGCTGTACAAATAAAAATTTATTTAACATAGCAAGCCTCAGTAACAATGATCTATTGAAATATGCGCCCTGATGGTATTCTATGTAAGAAAGTTGAACATTATGTAGTACATACAATAATTTTATCAAAGTTCAAATACCAAGAGATCAGAGAGAGCAAGAAAAATTAGACAAGTTACCATTGTGAACATGGAGGTTAAGTTACATATTTAAGGATGCATCATATTCAAATACTAGGGAAATATCAGAAAAGGGCACCCGTGCACTGAGAATATAAGCATAGTCACAGAGTAGGCTGCCAAGAGTATACTCAGAGAGTGAGTTAACCTGCCTGAGTGAAGTAGAAGTTTGTGTTAAAAAAATGATTGATTTCAGTTTGTGAAGAATAGAAATGGCAGTCCGTAATTGTGCATGTCATCCAAACAGAAGTGTGAAGATTACGTAATAGGCAATAGAGTGTAAAATCCAGAAGAGGGAATGATTTAGTTCCAGTTTGAGACCTAACTCCTAAAAACAAGGAGATATGATGCTATAAATTTTCATCCAAGCATGGGAGCAGACCTGTGTCTCAGCTCAACATGCAAGTGCAGCGTGCTGAAAATATCTGGGGAAGATTTTTAGATGGCACAATGACTAGAGAATGCTAGATATTTAACAAATGGAAGCCAAATATTCTAATCCCACCCCATTGCAAAAAGTAATCACATACAACAGAGAAATGCTAGACCTCAAATGTCAATAGTGTCCCAACTGAAAACAACTTAGAGAAAGTGTTTTTAATTAGAAATATACAGGCAGACTTTGAGAGATCAGGGAATGCCTGGAAATAGTGCATGCGGTTATTCCCTCATCTTTCCTATAGAAGCCAGCTGCATTTCTCTGACATTAGAATTACTACCTTAAAGCACAATGGTTTTTGCTTGATAGTATGCATAGTTCAGTAGTCTCAAACTTTAGCCTGCTTCTTAATCACCAGGTGGTCTTGTTAAAGTATGTATTGGTGGACTCCACCCTAGAGTTTCTGATTCAGTAGTCTGTCCAAAGTAGAATGAGAATTTGCATATCTAACAAGGTTACATATAATGCTCAATACCATTGCTATAGTCGTGGGGGGAAAGCAAAAGCAAATACAAAACGAAGAATGACATCTAGAAATTTTCTCCTTGCCTTTTTGTTTCATGGCTAGATGGAAGCCAGGTTGAGGGGATGACACTGGAAGAAGTCTAGCAAGATACAGCAATATTTTGGCCTATAAAATCTTTTTGAACCTGATTTACGAATACTATGTATCCAATAAAGTTACCTACATTTGATATGGCCAAATGTTCTCTGCCTCCCTTTAGGTAATCTGTTTTGCAGCTTCAGCTGTTATTATAATACTCAGCATTCCCTAATATATGTCGAAAAGAAGCAATCTCAGAAACTTATTGGTGTATGTTTATTTCCCATTTATGTGGAAATAAACAAAGACCACCTGAATGAGAACAAACAAAGGCTACTTATTCAGAGCTTGCTACAGCAAGAGTCAGCCACTGTCATCTGCATTTACATCGATTTCCAGGCAAAGGAGTAGGAAAGATTTACAGTATAAACAAGGGAAAGCTCAGGTGTGCCTTGACTGGAGGCTATTGGAAAGGGAAGTTGGAGGCATGCTAACTAGAAGTGGAGCATTATATATGGTTGGTTAGGGGAGCATATTTGCTTTATTCTCGTTGGTCATAAGCTGAAAACAGGAGCAAAAATTAGAGAAAGTGTTAGTTATTGATCAGGCCCTGGCTGTTTGGGGCTGATTGCTACAAAGGTTGTAGCTTGGCTTCTTTGGCTGGTTGCTGCACACAGGTTGTCAGGAGAGTTCTATTTTTGTATGTGATCTGGCTTTTGTCCATTTGGATGTTCAGTCACTCAATTCTAGTACCTATCAGCATCTGCAGGTCCAGATGCATTGCTGTAGCTCTACTCTAAGCTACAGATAGGGTTTAAGTCTCCTTCGAATTTTTCAATGTGAGCTGACAGATTTTTTTCTGACAACAGAGTGCACAAGAGCAAGAGAACTGTTGAAAACCCACAATATCTCTACAATTTTCTAATCAGGATGCATTGATTATGGCTGTTCACCATTCTATTGACCAAAGCAAGTCATATGATCAAGATTAAAGAAAATTTACAAATGCACATTTTTTTTGAAGTGGAGTCTCGCTATGTCGCCAGGCCGGAGTGCAGTGGTGTGATGTTTGCTCACTGCGACCTCCGACTCCCTGGTTCAAGCAATTCTGCCTCAGTCTCTCAGGCACGTGCTACCACGCCCAGCTAATTTTTGTATTTTTAGTAGAGATGGGGTTTCTCCATGTTGGCCAAGATGATCTTTATCTCCTGACCTCCTAATCCACTCTCCTTGGCTTCCCAAAGTCCTGGGATTACAGGCATGAACCACTGCACCCGGGCCTATAATTTCAAACACTATTATTATCTCTCAGAGTGCAAAATGCCATGGCTACAAAAATAAGGGGGAAATGGAGGAGGTTGTTGGGTTATTAGTATGTGTACACAGAGATGTGTTAATAAAATCTGATTCTGAGGGATGTATTATTTTTACTAAAATTCTAGACCATAGATTATTCACAGGAGTTAATATTTGGTTATTATATCTTTGATTACATACATTTATGCATTTTACATTATGTGTAACTTTACAAATCAGATGACTAAAAGAAAATGTGAAACTATTCTAATCTGCCATAACTAGTTATGCATTCAATTTATTTTGTATTTTACAATATCATAACTATTTCTATTCCTCTTGCAATGAATTTCTCTAAGTAAGGATTAAAAATATATTAACTATAAAATTATAATATCTGTATATATTGCTAGTAGAATGATTCTAAGGCTTACATTTAACTAACGATTCTAAACCCCTTATATACAAGTGCAAATGAGTTTGGTAGTTTTCTTTCTTTTTTTTTTTAGAATAAAAAGAATAAAAGAGAGAAAGAAAGAGGAAGAGATTTTAGAAAAAGAGAGAAATGGAGAAAGAAAGAAACAGCAAAAGGAAGAAAAAAAAGAATGAAAGAGAGAAAGAAAGAGGAAGAGAAAGAGGGAGAGAGAACAGGATTCTTGTTTTATTGCCCAGGCTAGAATACAGTCTAAAAATGGGTATTAGAAACCTCTTTTATGCCAATAATTATGTTTAACAATGGAGACAGGAAGGAATAGAGGATGAAAATAACAAATAAGCAGACAACCAATATTTTATTTAAACCTGTGAAATGCTATGCAATTGCTGGGGAGTGATTTACTTCCAATTATGTGGTCACTTTTAAAATAGGTGTAATGTGATACTGAGAAAAATGTATGTTTTGTGGATTTGGGGAGGAGAGTTCTGTAAATATTTGTTAAGTCTAGTTGTTCCAGGT